>APFE030942348.1:0-11870 GCA_000404065.3 Pinus taeda
TCAAATGAGAGTGGAGTCTCTTTAGTCCAAATTATAGGAAAGTCTCATTACTTATGAGATGACAACTAAGGAAAAGGATGAATTTGGAACCTTTCATAAGGCTTTGAAAGAAGAGGAAGAAGAATGAATATTAAAATCCAGGAGGCTATGGCTCCAAGCAGGATATGTGAATTCAAAGTTTTTTCATAATCAAGCAGGGAAGAAGATATGGAAAAATAACATCAAGGAATTAATTATCAGAGGTAATAAAATTTTAGGGTTTCAACAAATCAAAGAGGAGGCAGTCAACCAATATGTTGAGTTGTACAATGTTGTTGGTCCTGTCAGCCTTGAGGTAGAACAATATATGCTAGAAAATGTCCCTGAAATTCTTTCTCATGCTAACAATTTAATGCTCATGAAGGAATTTTTAGAGGAATAAATCCAAAATTTTAGAGGAAGAAAGAAATTGACCAATTTTGAGTTATAGGCTTAAAGTTATTGTCATTTGAAGTTTTGCCAGTCTAACACATTTTTCACCTAAATTCAATCATGTACATTGTGGTTAATATCTTAAGAATTCATTTTCCCATATCCAAGTCTAGTTTCGTGGATAGATTCTACACTTAAAAGCTTTCCACAAATAGCTTCTATGTTCAAATCTAAATTTTGAGCTAGGAGTAATGCCTACTGGAAGTGGTTTGATTCCTTATTCTCCTCTTCATTGTTTCAACTCTAACATTCTCATATTAACTTTGTTTTGCATTTGTGACATCTCATTGGAAATATCTCTATGAGCTCTTTCATTTAAGTTGCAAATATTATGTGTACCATAAATACACTATTTTTATTGGATTTTGCTAACCAAAAATATCATTTAGGGCATCAAAAATGTATTACAAGTTGATGACCTAAAATTATGGTAAAAAATATACCCAATTTATGTACTTTTTGCTACTATTGGACCTTGCATTGGGTTGAGACCCTCTTCTAAACCTTTAGAATGTTCTTTGTTGAACCACTACACTCAAAATTTGTACCTATCAATGAGTTTTAGTTGACCAATCGATCGGATTGGTCGTTAACTAAACCATCCAATTGACTAATGCAATATGTTGGTACACTGCAAAGATCAATTGACTAATGATTTGATTTGATCAATGCCTAGATTGGATTAACCAAAGTATAAACTGGTCAACTACCAATAAGAGCTGACAAATGGTCAATTTAATTGACCATCAGCTTAACTCGATCAATATCACATTCTGGTTAATCGTTGGTCAGCTCCACAAACCATTTGACCATTAATCAAGTCTAAGAACTAATTGATCATCAATGAAGTCAACAAATCAATCATTCAACTGTCGATTGAACTAACCCATCAACTGTCAATTGAGTCGATTGTCTAGTCGATTGTCTTCTAAGCCAACTAATTAGTCGACCATTAGCTAATTCGGTGACGAGTAGGTTGTCCATCAAGGTGAATAATCAATCAACTATTAATCAACCTGGCTAACCACTCAATCGTTGGTAGAGTTAACTAACCAATCAACTATTGGTTGAGTTGCTAACTAATTGACTATTTGTTAGGCTAACTAACTAATAAATCATCGATTGAATCGACTAACCAACCACATATGAATCGATCCAACTAACCAGTTAATTATCAATCACTTTGATTAACCAGTCAATCATGGAAGCCAATTGAATATCAAGTACGAAATATGTTTGACTATCAATTGCAAAAGCCAATTAATTATCTAGTCGAATTGACCAATAGACTATGCTAGTTCAATGTAAATATGATTTGAATTAGTAGTCAAATCCATTGATTTCCAGTAAAATTGAACTCCATCATACCAATCGTCCACAAGTATGGTTCAATTAAGTAATTGATTCAGTCAACCATCTACTAAAATTGATAAGTAGTCAAGTTGATCAACTATCATAATATGTAATTCAATTAAAAACTTTATTTGGTCAACTACAATTTCCATGACTTCTCATATGTATGTCTGATGTGATAATGCTAAAAAAAATTGAAGTTAGCATTAAAATCACCAAATTGATACCATTAATTATCCTTCCAATTGTTCTAACTGCAATTTTGACTAGAGTTGTTTAGGATATGGAAATTTTTCCCAAATTCCACTTGTAGAAAACTTGACAAACAACTTGCCAAAATTACCTGGAAATGTTTTATTCTTCAATTTCTAATCTCCAATACAATGTAGGTCCAGTGTTTAAAAAGTGAACTGTGACACTGCTTTATATTTTCTTATCTATAAAAACTCAGTGGAGACCATAACATATTTCTGCTATAATAGTTCACTAAAGCTTGGTTTATATTTTTGGCTAGCTTTAGCAAAACTATTGAAATGCCCTTACCACACACTAAAAAAAAATAGGTATATTGTTGTTTAAGTTTCGGTCAATGGTATCCACGAATATTTTGCTCGTTGACTTCCCATCGACCATAACACCAAATCCATAATTTGTCGACTGTCAACAAACAAAATAAATGAATTAATTGTTGTTCAACTACATATGCAACTTGACTATCAGTTGAATGCATAAATGGTTTGAATTGTCCATCAATTGTTCCCATGGTTGTATACATAATAGCATTGATTAATAATCATGTTGTTGGGGCTCTAATTCTAGTCAACGTCATGCAACTAATTTGCACGTAGTTTGGTTGTATTAGTAGACTTAGTTCCTCCATTATAATTCCCATATTCCATGATTTGGGTTTGCCATTAATGGCCCATGCATACTACCATGTCATGCCTTAATTAACATGCTCATCATGGCAATGCAAGTAAACATAAACACATAAAATATATCACATCACATATGCACAAGAATTATACACAACATTAAGCATTGAAACACATAATTAGAATACTTATCTTCTACAAATATCTACCAATTGGTTGTAGACCTTAGAGGTTCCTCCCATCCATAGACCACACAACTCATAATCTCTCAGCAATGGGTCGCCCTTAATCTAGGGCTATGACTACGCCAGGGAAAAGGCTCACTTAGAGACAACCATAAACACATGGTATGTACGAAACAAGTACTAGCCCATGTATTAACTCTATAAATTTATCTATCTATAGTGCCACATACCTCAGCCTACACAACCCAAGGTAATGCACCCTCTTCTCTACCTTTACAGTACTTAATACTATGGCACTACCCTTGTAGGGTTTCCAGCATTGGCTAAGAAGTCTCAAAGAATTCTAGCTCCAAGAGTTCCAATTACCCTCGGGATTCTTTTAAGCATCCCTTAGGCCTCACACTAGGAAATCCTACCCAACTAATTCCACCCCCAAACTCCATCATTTTCCAAGATGAGAAAGGACAATTGGCTATAGAATTCAACCAAGGAATTCGCAATAGTGTACATAGGTCATAGAGTTCAAATGTCTACTCGAACACATAGCTTAATTGTTTTCAACATATTCAACCAGGAACTAGGGAGAGTGATGGTTGAATCATGGAAATATTTATGGAAATAATCCCTCACTGCCATGAAAAACATGACTCGTGTACGCATGTGGACCTTTTTCCAAGTGTCACATGAGGAACTCACCCCCACCACTTGCAAACTTGAATAGATTATTCGTTCATTCACTTTTTGGAATGAGGATATAATATCCCATTATAACTTAGGCTTATATTTTTCCTTTTGACTTTGGGTTATATTCCATAAAGTGTCTTGAAGGATATTTTATTATTTTAATAGTTGAAATTGTGTCATAGTTCCTTCACCTCACCTTTCCCTCTTGTAGAGTCCTATCCCCCCATATTATTTTCATCTAGTGGTCTCCTTCTATGGTGTATTTTATTATCATGCGTGTTTTCATCTTACAACATTAGGCTTGCTAGCCTTTTTGCACATAGGCTTTCCAGCCTTAATCACATAACAGTTTGTCCCTAAAACATGTAGACATAGGCATGCAAGCCCCAAAACTCATATACACACATGGGTGTGTAAGCCAAATATAACCTATTACACCAACCCAATAACATATGTACAAATAGATATAAGAGGTCATCTTGGGGATTTTACAAAAAACTAACCAAATGTTTGGCAATACTAACAACAATTGGTTAAGCTAGTGCCTTAGGTTCACGTGGTTGAGTACTTTGAGTTTCATGTAGTAAGTATTCAGGTTAATTCCTTGGTTTGGATGCCCTTATTGCATACCTCACATAATGTTGTGAGGTTTTCCTCGAAAAAATAAATAAATATAAATATAAAATATGTGCATGAATGTGTGCATGTATGTATGCATGGATTTGTAGTCATTAGAAATAAATCTTTATGAACTTCTAGGCATTTTCTCTGATTCCAAGGATGGTACCCAATGTAAAAGAAGTGACATAAACTTAGTGTGCCCCATTGTGTGGGAATTTATCCATGCTCCTACACAACATCCCTAAATACTGACAATATCTTGGCAACAATGGCACAAACCTAGAAGTAAGGTGCTTTCGTGGGAGAGAGATGTGTAACATATTTGCCTAAAATTAGAACGTTGTATAAGTATACCCAGTAAATATGGATAAGAGGCATAACTTTTGTGCTTATAGATCAACATATATAAAACAAAAAATAGATAATGTCAAAATAAAAAACATAAAATAAAACTAACGTTTATTAATTTACCACATTAACACAGAGTCCACAAGCCCAAGGGGTTAGCTCAACTAGTTGTTGTCAATGTTGTTGGGGATTTTGTTAGCTCCATACCAAGAAATGCCATGCTTGAATCCCCTTGAGTGAGGCATAGTCACATAGACTAACTAATAGGTTTATTAGGGATGTCATTCACCAATGCAAGAAAGCATCCAGGAGGTGAACTGTGACCAACTTCCATTTAAATGCAAAGTGTGTCATGAATATGGCAACTTGGCAAGAAGCTGCAAAAAAAATAGGAGGAGCAATAGAAAAAATTCGAGGAGGGGAGTAATTAAAACAAGACAAAATTATTAGAGCCACAACAAGGCAAACAAGCAACTAATCTAGGCAACATGATCAAAATGGTAAGAAAGGGAAAGGGCCAGCTATCCCAAAAAAGTTGGCCTAGTAAATGGAGAAGGGACTAGAAAAATAAATGGGAGTAGAGAGAGCAGTAAAAGTTATGAGGCATATGGTGAATTAATAAGGGGAAATCCCATAGAATAATCCTCTATCCCCAAAGGGAATCAACCCCAAATTGGCAAGGGAATCAACCCCAAATCGGCAAGGGAATCAACCCCAAATCAGCAATGGAGCCAATAATGGAGTGTATTGATGATAACATGTCACCCTTGGAGGATGACCTTGTCCCTGTGCATCCTAAGAAAGATTCTTCATTAGATGATGAAGAGTTCCTCTCTCCCATAAATATTAAGTCAGGACCTACATTTTCTAGCTATGTTGATGAGAAATTAGAGGCAAAGAAAGAAGAAGAGTAGGATCAACTTCACTTGAAGACTAGAAGGAAGACTAATTGAGAGATCGAAATAGAGAAAGTAGAAAAAGACAAAGAATTGGGAACCCAATAAATTTTGGAACCAAAATTCAAAGTGTATAGGAACACCAAGAAATGAGGAAACTTATCCCCTTCCCAAGGGGCTTCTCACTCCTGTAGTAAATAATGAAGGTTATCTAATGGAATTGCAGGGTATTAGGGTCAAAAAAGGGAATGGAAGAAGTGAAAACCTTAATAAACAAGGAAAAACCATTAGTCCTCCTAATGTAGGAGACTGAAATGGGGGATCAAAAGACCCTTCAAAAACAACGCAAAATATGGCATGTTAGCAGGATCCTCTATGTGAGTTATCATGGGGCCTCCAGTGGAGTTTGCACGTTATGGGCTCAATATTCGCTCAAACTATTGGACCAGTGATCATCCACTCATTGGATGTAAACAAAGTTCATGCATATCCCTTCCAATCATGTATGTTCTATTGTTAATCTATACCTGATAGTCAATTTCCGAGAAAAAATAGAGTGTTGGGATTGTTTATGGGATCTTAGATACTCCCCTTTCGGTTCAAAGTGTTTCATTAGAGTGGATTTTAACACTACTCTGCATCAATGGGAGAAGTAAGGTGGACCTTTAGTAAGAGATCAACTTCAAGAAACTATGGAAGACTTGATGCAAAGCCTAAACTTGGATGACAAACCAACCTCCAACAAGTTTCCTTAGAATAACAAGAGATATGGCCCAAGCCATCTAGAAATGAGACTATACCACTTTCTAATTGCTAATCCCTTTCTCACAAAAAGTATCATGGTATCCTCACACATTGTCCCTTGGAACAACTCTGACCACCACCCCATAGAACTAGAAATTTCAAGAGATTAGGATTATGGCCCTTATATATTTTGCTATAATCCACTTTGGCATAGAAAATAAGGCTTTAGCGACATGTATAATCAAGTTTGGAGAATATGGGTCCCAAGAAGTTTGATTTCAATCTGGATGAAGAAGATAAAATTCCTCAAGGAAGCCTTGAGGCAATGGGCCCACAATGAGAGAATGGATAAGCAATCTATTATACAAGCACGTCGAATGAGAATGGAGTCTCTTCAATCCAAATTAGAGGAAGGTCTTATTACTTATGAGATGATAACTAAGGAAAAGGAGGAATTTGGAGCCTTTCATAAGGCTTTGAAAGAAGAGGAAGAATAATGAAGATTAAAACCCAAGAGGTTATGGCTTCAAGTACGAGATGTCAATTCAAAGTTTTTCGCAATCAAGTAAGGAATAGGATATGGAAAAATAACATCGGGGAATTAATAATCAGAGGTAATAAAATTCCAGGGTTTCAGCAAATCAAAGAGGAGGCATTCTACCACTATGTTGAGTTGTATAATGTTGTTGGTCCCGCCAGCCTTGAGGTAGAACAATATATGCTAAAAAATGTCCCTGAAATTCTATCTCATGCTAACAATTTAATGCTTGTGAAGGAAATTTTAGAGGAAGAAATAATTTGACCTTTTTTGAGTTATAGGCTTAAAGTTATTATCATTTGAAGTTTTTCCAATCTAACCCATTCTTTACCTAAATTCAATCATGTACATTATCGCTAATATCTTAAGAATTCATTTTCCCATATTCGAAGTCTTGTTCCATGGATAGATTCTAAACCCAAAAGCTTTCCACAAATTGCTTCTATGTTCCAATCTGAATTTTGAGCTAGGAGTAATGCCTATTGGAAGTGGTTTGATGTCTTATTCTCCTCTTCAATATTTCAATTCTAACTTTCTCATATTGACTTTGTTTTGCATTTGTGATATCTCGTTGGAAATCTCTCTATGTACTCTTTCATTTAAGTTGAAAATATTGTGTGTACCATCAATACACTATTTTCATTGGATTTCGCTACCCAAAAATATCATTTAGGGCATAAAAAATGTATTGCAAGTTGATGACCTAAAAATATGGTAAAAAATATACCCAATTTATGTACTTTTTGCTACTATGGCACCTTGTACTAGGTTGAGACCCTCTTCTAAATGATTAGAATTTTATTTGATGAACCACTTCACTCCAAATTTGTTCCTATCAATGAGTTTTAGTTGACCAATCGATCGGATTAGTCATTAACTAAACCATCCAATTGACTAATTCATTATGTTGGTCCACTACAAAGATCAATTGACTAATGATTTGATTTGGTCAATGCTTAGATTGGATTAACCAAAGTATAAACTAGTCAACTGTCAATAAGAGTCAACAAATGGTCAATTTAACTGACCATTAGGTTAACTCAATCAATGTCACATTCTAGTTGATCGTCGGCCAGGTCCACAAACCATTCAACCATCAGTCAAGTCCAAAAACTAATTGATCATCAATGGAGTCAACAAACCAATCAACCATTCAATTGTCGATTGAACTAACCGATCAACTGTCAATTGAGTCAATTAACTAGTTGATTGTCTTTTAAGCCAATTAACTAATCAACCATTAGCTAATTCGATGACAAGTAGGTCATCAATAAAGTTGAATAATAAATCAACTATCAATCAACCCGACTATTGGTTGAGTCGGTAACTAATCGACTATTGGTTATGCTAACTAACTAGTCAATCATCGATTGAATCGACTAACCAACCTACTATCAATCGATCCAACTAATTAGTTAATTATCAATAAATTTTATTAACCAGTCAATCATGGAAGCTAATCGAATATCAAGTACGAAATACATTTGACTACCAATCGCAAAAGTCAGTCGACTATCTATTCGAATTGACCAATAGACTATGCTAGTTCAATGTAAATATGATTTGGCGTAATAGTCAAATCCATTGATTTCTAGTCAAATTGAAATCCATCATACCAATTGACCACAAGTATGGTTCAATTAAGTAATCGATTCAGTCAACCATCTGTAGAAATTTCACCTGTGGATCAAACTGGTAATGCAATGTACTAAAGCAAAACACATTGTCTACTTCTACAAAATATTAAGCAAAAGTAAAATCGATTTCATGAGCAACATCAACCATAAACACATATAACTGATCAAGAGAAATAATCACACATAACACAGATATATCATTGGGGAAAGCACCAACGTAAAATCCCCAACACTGTATTATTAATCAAGTGGAAATCCTCTTCTATTTACAAAAAATATCAGCTCAATAGCTATCATGTACTCTCTGCAATCAAAAGATGAAGATCATAGACTCACTGTGCCTCAATATGTAGGCCTCAAGTCTACCAATCCCCTATTTCCTTGCGCAATTTTGATTGGGGTCCAATTCATAACATGTGAGCATTGGCCCCAAATCATACCTGTTGTCAACCATATGTCCAACTATGCAATCCTTGAGGATTCTAGTTCCTCCTACATGCAAGGAATATTCCATGGGAAGATCCAAGCATCTGATAGTACATTGTCCCTCATCTGATCTCAACTGGGTCTCTGATAGAATTGACATGCAACAGTTATCCATGAGTGAATCCTCAGTTATCTAAAATAATAGTTGTCACATGCATGCAAGCATTAACAAACTATATTTTATTATTTTAACAACTTGTTAAAATAATCTAACTGGACCTAACTAGTTAGAACTAAGTCAACTGATTCTCTCATTATAGAACTCATACTTAATTCCTCAATCAATGGAGAGGAGAATAAAGGCTAAATTCCTCAATCAATGGGACAACTAATTTGCATGTTCTCACAAAGACTTCAAGTTTATTTTTTCCAACTAATTAACTCATGGAGATTAATCAGTTAATATTTTAAACTGCTGTTAAGAACAAATTCGTTTTTACTTCCTATAGATAGACCAGGGACTGCTATAAATAGGAAGTGACCTAGAAATGTTATTTTTAGCAATTTCACCTCTCACCCAAGGTGGCCAATGACCTCACTAGCCAAACTGCTATTTTTAGACATTCTATTTTTAGCACATTCTAAATTTAGCATTTCTTGTTGCCCACTTTTCAACACTCCCTCTCAACAAGAAAGGGATTATCAGCAACCTCATCCTGTCTCTATGGAACTCAAACTTGCCTTTTGACAATGCCTTTGTCAAAATATTTGCATCCTGATCCTCGGTCGAAATGTACTGCAATATCATGATCCTCTTGACCACACAATCCCGTATATGATGATAGCAGATATCTATATGCTTGGACCTGTCATGAAACACTGGATTCTCAGAGAGTTTAATGCAACTCTTATTATCAAAATATATCACTGTAGGATCCATCATCTGAACAAACAACCCCACTAGAATCTTCCGCATCCAGATGGCCTCACATGTAGCCTGACTAGCTGTCATGTACTCTGCCTCTATTGTGCTAAGTGCAATTGATCTCTGTTTCTAGCTATACCAAGAAACTGTAGCTAACCTAAGGTTGAAGATTCCTCCAAAAGTGCTCTTCCTGTCTGATGAACTATCTGCCCAATCAACATCTGTGAAGCCTTGGAGCTTCACTCCCTCTGTCTGCCTATACCATAATACATATTGTGTAGTGCCTCTAAGATATCTCAGCACATGCTTTGCTGCCTTCCAAAATAACTTGGTTCGTTGAACCATAACTTCACTTAGCTGGTTCACCGCAAAGCACAAATCCGGTTGTGTGTTCACCAAATACATTAGTGAACCCACAAGCTACCTATAAACAGTAGCAGCTACTACCTCACCTGAAGTAGCATCCTCCTTCCTCCAGTTACCTGCTAGAGGAGTCTCCATGGGCTTGCACATCTCCATGTGGAAGCACCTCAGTATCTCATTGGCATACTTGCCCTGAGACACAAATACTTCCCCATCTCTCCGCTACACCTCCATGCCTAGAAAGTAGTGCATGAGGCCATGTCCTTCATCTCAAACTCTCTTGCAAGATCCTTCTTGCAAGACTTGATCAACTGATCATCACCTGTCAAAATTAGATCATCGACATAAAGTACAATAATCAATAGCTTACCATCTACAATGATGTGGTGGAGGTTTGCATCCGCTTCACTCTTGGTGAAGCCCAACTCGGTGAAATAGTTGTCGATCTTGGTATACCAAGCACGAGGTGCTTGCTTCAGCCCATACAATGCTCGCTTGAGTCAACACACATGTGACTCACGAGCAAAGGTCTCAAATCCCTCTAGCTGCTCTATGTATACGTCTTCCTTAATCTCCCCATTAAGGAATGTTGTCTTCACATCCATCTGATGGATCTACCAACCCATCTGTGCTGATAGAGGTAGAATCGATATAATTGATGAGTACCTTGCAACAGGAGCAAAGGTCTCATCATAGTCAATCCCCTCGACCTGTGAAAAACCACGGGCAACAAACCTTGCCTTGTGTTTCTCAATACTACCATAAACTTGTTAGGATATTCCGACACATAGGAAATAGTTAAGTTCAACTTGGTCTAGTATAGAGTTAGGTATAGAGTTAGGTAAAGTGTGTTTCTTTACCGTTGTACATTTTGTAACTTACAATCCGACGGTCACGATATGTGGTGATCCGACGGTTCATTCTCTCCTCGGTATTACCGACACTTGATCCGTGGCTTGACACCCGATTGGTCCATGAATTCTATTTAAAGCGCATGGAGGGTCAGTTGTAGGTTAACCGTGCACGAGAGAAGCTTATGTAAATTTTCATTCTTTTATTAATAAATTGCCTGTAGTAGCCACGTTGGCGCAGGCCGTGGACTGTTTCCCTCTCTGAGGGTTTTAACCACGTCAAAATACTGGTGTATTGATCGGTGATCTGTTTGTGAGCGGTGTCCTTCTGGTGTTCTGTCTGAGGAACTTACCCTGTAAATTCCTACATGGTATCAGAGCTATTTGAGGGCCGCGTCCGTTGGTGATCCAAATCTAAGCCGGTAGAACTGCATGCAGCTGTCGTTTCCTAGATCTACTGTTTCTGACTGCTTTCGGCCGAGAGAACTGCTCTGTTGTGTTCGGAGCATCTGTTCCAGTGAGGAACCCCTTTCGTTTCACGCGAAAAGGTTTCCGGTAGCCCTATCTGCGTCATTTTTAAGATCTGGAGGTATACAATGTTTATCTGCAGTTTACTGTTATTTTCTCTCTGGTTATTTCGGTTTCTATTTATTTAGCCTTTTTTATTACCGGATCTATACCTTTCATTTCTGCGTATGCTCTTTGCCCTGCGACTCTGTGCGATCTGGGCAAATCAGAAACAGAAAGGAAGTTTTTTTTTTCTCTCATGCGTATGCTCTTTTCCCTGCACCTTAGTGTGATCTTGGAAAATCAGAAACATTGAGAAAAATATTTAGTTTCCGGCTAAAGCTAACTTCAAGCCGTAAGGTTCGTTTTTCTTTACATATTCGTGTGGGTTTTGTGTTTTTGTTTTGTAGGAAAAAAGGTCTTTCTCAAGGCAAGCACGCAACCCA
>APFE030942350.1:7064-43904 GCA_000404065.3 Pinus taeda
AATGGAATAGCACATCAAAATTAGAATACAGCAGTGGCATTTAGGCTAGCACACACTCAAGGCATCCTTCCTTGGCTTCTGTAGTAAATATGGAACACTGCAGCATGCAAAGTATGACATATTTGGCATGTAAAAATGTCAATCATGAAAGATGAGTAACCTGTTGTAGCAGGAGGCTAACAGTGGCTCCACTTGGGGATGGCTTTTCCTTGTGAAAAGTCAAGAACAACAGGTCATACTGCCTTTATCTTCTATTCTTGCTGAAGATTGAAATTTCTTAGTGCTGACTGTTAAATAATTGAAACTGTGGAATGAGAACAACACTTTTCCTTAACTGAAATGTTTGTGACCTGTGTAGCACTGCCTGCTTTCTTCTGCATGCTCTGTCATCCAGACTGTTACATACAAAATAAAACAAAATGCTGATATATACAAATATTTATGTACAGATATAATGTCGCTGGAAGATCTTCAACAAAAGGGATCATGATAATGTTTTAACATTCGACCATTTACAGGGCCCTCTTCAGCTGTGCTGCCATCTACAGATTTGAGAAAATATGTGTTGTTGCCTTGCACAATGCTGATAATAAATGGACCCTTCCAAAGAAAATCAAAATTTGCATGTTTGCCCTTGTCTTCTCTTCTTGAGTCCCACCTTAGAACTTTGCTGCCAACACAGAAGTCCTCAGCCTTAGCTTTCTTGTCAAACATCTTTTTGAGCTTCTCTTGCAAAATTTGAGCTCTGTCATACACTTGCTCTCTGGCCTGCTGAAGATGAATGGTCTGATTAATTCTTCTTTGAATGTCATTTGGTTCAGCCTGAATCTCCTGTAACAGTTTGATAGTAGGGATGCCCAAAGATGAAGGAAATCTGGCTTCCATGCCATATACTAGCTCATAAGGGCTCATCCCAACGGATTTCTTGGTTGAAAGTCTGTCTGCCCACAGGGAATTTGTGAGCTTCCTATGCTAGTTCTTTTTGTTCTCTTCCAGCACTTTCTTTATGATATTGATGATGCTTTTATTGGATGATTCAGCCAAGCCATTACCTTGAGGATAGTAGGCTGAAGAGTGGCCCAAGGTAATGTGGAATTTATGGCAGAAGTTGATCATCTTTCTAGATTTGAAGGCAGCAACATTGTCAGTGATGATTTTCTCAGGGCAGCCAAATCTGGAAAGGATATAGTCCTCAAGGAATCAGATAATAGTGGAGTCATTGGCTTGCCTACATGGGATGGCTTCAACCCACTTGGTGAAATAGTCGGTGGCTGTTAAAATCCATTTGTGCTAGCCTGAAGATGAGGGATGGATTTCACCTATGAAGTCAAGACCCCATTGTTGAAAAGGCTTTTTCGGTTGAGATGGGTTTTAGGGGCAAAGGCAGAAATTTTCTTTTTCCTTCAAATATTTGGCATTTGTGACATGAAACAGCAAATTTCTTGACATCTGTAAACAGAGAGGGCCAATAATAACCGGCCCTTAAAATCTTGTTAGCAGTGGACTTCCAATATAGATGCCCTCAACAGTCCCCTGCATGGAACTCTTTCATGATGTTGTTAGTTTCATTTATGGTTAAACAGTTTAGCAATATGCCTTCATGATTTTTCCAAAACAGGGCACCATCTAAGACACAAAACTTTGATGCTTTCATTTTTAAAAATCTCTTTTTGGTTCTGGACAACCCTGGGGGAGCACACAGGTTTAACAATACATAACAAATATCAGCATACCATGGGGATTGTAAAAATGTTTCACTGATCTGTGGAGTCGCCAACTCCGGTTCATTGTCCAGTTGGTTGATGTCTAAGGCTTGAAAATTTGTTTCTGACATTAGCTTGGCCAGACCTTGTCCCTTTATCAGCTTGGTGGGTTTTATCTCAATGTCATATTCCAAAATGCTAGCAATCCACTTGCCTCTTTTGTCTTCTAGTCCCTCTTGAGTTAATATGTCTTTTACAACAGAGTTTGGGACATAGGCAATCACATGTGAATATAAAATATAAATCCTGAAGTCTTTGATGGCCTTAACAAGGGCATAGGCCTGCTTTTCCATAATTTTATACTTCAAGGGCGCGTCTCTTAAGGCTCAGCTGAAAAATGCAATTGGATTTTCATTTCCTAAATCATCTTTTTGCAAAAGGACAGCCGCTATGGTGTGCTCAGAGGCAAAGGAAAAGATGATAAAATCCTTGTCAAACTGTGGGCTTGTGAGGACAGGCGTTTGAGTCAAGGCAGCTTTGATACTCTCAAAAGCTTGCTTGGTTTCAAGAGACCATCTTACCTTGGCATCTTTTTTTAACATGTTGCTTAATAGTCTTATCAGTTCGGCTAAATTTGGGATAAATCTCCTTAGGAAATTGATCTTTCCAAGGAATGCTTGCAACTCTTTTATGTTTCTTGGGTAGAGAATTTGGAGGATGGCTTGGATCCTTTCCGGAACAATTCTAATACCGTTTTTTGAAATGATGTGGCCTAACAACTTACCTTCCTCAAGGCCAAACAAGGACTTCTTGGGGTTCAAGGAAATGCCATATTTCCTACATGTCATGAAGATTTTCCTTAAGTGTCTGAGGTGTTCTTGATCAGATTTGGAGAAAGGGGTTAAATCATCAAGGTAAACAACAAGGAAATCATGTATTTTCTTGGCAAATGCAATATCCATTTCCCTTTGAAAGGTGGCACCAACGTTCTTTAGCCCAAAAGGCATTTTAACATACTTAAATGTTCCCCACGGTGTGGTAAAGGCTATCTCGTATTGGTCATTCGGGTGAAAAAGTTTCTGATTAAATCCTAAAAATCCATCTAGTAAAGAAATTCTAGATGAACCCACTACTCTTTGCAGGATATGGTCCATTTTGGGCAAAGGATAGTGGTCTTTTAGAGAGACCTGGTTTAGATTTCTCAAGTCTACACACAATCTGACCTCTCCTGATTTTTTCCTTGTGGGAACTAAATTAGATACCCATTCAGAGAATCTGATGGGTGCAATGATACCTGCTTCAAACATTTTCTTTATTTCTTTTTCAATGAGAGGAAGAAGCATGGGGTTGATTCTTCTAATTTTTTGTTTGAACGGTTTTTGATTTGGTTTTAAGGGAATGTTGTGTTGAATTACTGAGGTGTCATAGGACTTCAAGTCCTCATAACTCCAAGCAAATACATCTTGGAATTCTTTGAACAGATCGACATATTTGGTTTTGATCAAGAGGCAAATTTTTGGATAACTTAATCATTTTGGGCTTGTCTGCTGTTCCTATGTTATGTTCTTCATAGCAGCGTTTATAGGCTCCATTTTTGGTTTCTTGGGCACATCATTATTATCAAACATGTCTTCTAATGGAGTTAGTCCAGCCGGCAAAACGTTATCCTTTAGGTCAATGAACTCAGCCTCAACTTTAGCTGTTTCTTCTAAATGCACATGTTTCAACTCTTGTATGTTTGCATTGTCAAAAACAGTTGGGTTAAGGATTTGTTTAGCTATTACAGCTATTACAACTTGCTGATTTTCTTCTGTTAGCTGTTGGGAATCGTTCATGGCATCCATGTCAACTTTTGTATTCGAAAATTCGCCCTCAAGAGTGAGGAAATTGTTAATCTGGGCATCATTTTGAAATACTTGCCAATGTTTAACATTGTTAGGGACCGAGGGTCTATGTTTTATCATAGCAGTGAAATGGTGATTTGGCTCAAAGGGAAGCTTGCATGTACTAGCAAAAGTTGCTAGGCTGTGAGCATGAATATTATGGTCTCTTGAAATTTTGGCAAGCTTGGATTCATTGAAAGACTTGAGTATTTCTGTGGCAGTAGTCCTATAAGCTCTCATTCTATTGTCATTGGTAACAAAGTTACTTTTCATTTGTTGTATAATTAAATCAGAGTCACCTAGAATGGACACTTTTGCAGCTCCTAGGGCTTTGAGCAATTTAAGGCTTAAGAGGAGAGCCTCATATTCTGCCATGTTATTAGTAAATCTGAAATTTAATCTATAGGCATGGCCTTGTGCATGATTATCATGTGTATTATGAATCCATACCCCTACCCCTACTCCTAACTTATTGACAAAACCATCATACTCTAAAAACCATGTGATTTCTTGTTTATGGTTTGTATTAAGAGTTTCAGTTTTTTTAGGATTGCGTAGACTTACAATTTCTGTTTAAGGAAGTTCTTCTTGTTTTGTGGTTGCTTTGACTATTGTGATAGTTTCATGGGTACTGGCAACTGATTCCTCATTGATGCATGTTTCTTGCTCTAAGGCCGAAGGTTTCTCATCAGTTGGAGGATTGGTTTCATCATTAAATAAAATAAAAGAATCCATATCAGAATGGATCGAGTAAATTGGAAAGTTTTGAGGCTTTTCCTCACTACTTACCACATATTTCATCAATGTTTCCATATACAGTATTTTTGGTTGCCCAAAGACAGATATAGTGGCATAAGAGAGGTCAATTTGAAGGGATCCTTGCAGTTTTGCTCCCCATGATCTTGATAGGAGCATGCCATACTTTGTGGGAATGTCAGTGACTACTACGTCCATTAGGATTGTCTTGTTTGGAAATTGGACTAAAGACACACAAAGGTATTTGATTAAGCCTAAACACTTGACCTAAATTGAGTCAAAGGAATATAGATCGTTGTAAGGTCTTGTGACATCAAGGTTTAACTTTTCCATTACAGCTTTGGGCATAAGGTTATGTGAGGCACTTGAGTCAAACATAGCATTATGCAAGATTTTGTCATGTATGTGTAGACTGACATAAAAGGGTGGAACAGATCCATATGTTGGTTTTCCATTAACCTCTAGACCAAACAGCAGCTCAGGGGCATCATCTAGAACATTTACATCGTCCCCGACCTCTGGCAGTTGAAGTGACCTTTGAATTTGTTGCCTATAGACATCATGCTTGGCCAGTTCAGAGAGGGGGATGGATATTTTAAGTTTGCCAATCTTTGTTTCTAAGTTAAATGGTTTCTCTAATGGAATCCTTGAATTAGCAGTAGCAGATTTTTCCTTGTCAAGAGTGTTTTCTGTGTTTTCTTTTTGAATGTGAGCATTATGATGAATGACAGCTTGTGGTATGTCTGCTTTGGGAAGATTTTTAGGAATGTTGCTCCCCTCTTCGTTTGAGGAAGAGGGAGGTAGAGGTTGTTCAATAGAAGATTGCACGTCTGTCATGTCCTCTACAGTTACTTGACGCGAGTTTGGGACAGTCGTATCAGCTGGTTCTGTTATGATCACCTTGCCTTTAATTTTGTTGGGCTGTTTGCTCTCTTTTGTTTTGCTAGGTGCAGGGACATCAGTGGTCCTTGTTCTCAACTTGTATCATGTGTGTACCTCATATACAGTAGTATCATAGCCTTGTTTAAAATCAAAAGACTCACCATACTTAGTCTGAAATTGATTCACATCTTGGTATTCCTGGTCTTCTCGAGTCAGAAAAATTTGTTGCTCATTTTTTGAATCTATCAAGTTCATGTGAGTCTCATCTATTGGCTCACTGGATGTGGATGCTTCCGCATAGTTTTCTTCGAAAGGAGGCCTAATATCATGGTCGGGACTAGCCCTTCCAGCGTTTGGGTTTTGAGTTTTTCTGAAATTTGAGTTCCTTATGGTATTGGGTTGTTGTCCTTCCCATGATGTTTTCCTCTCAACATTCTCTACTCTGTCTCCCAGCCTATGGATGCCAGTGATAATAGCATCTAGCTTCTGGTCGAAGGTTGAGGGTTCTTCCTTGAAGGTGGTTCTTCTCTCAGTTCTGACTCTGTTTCTTTTGGCAATTAGATTTGCTTCCACACTAACAACAACGTTTTGCATTTCTGCAAGGCTTTGAGGGGCTCTTTCCCTTAACTGATAAGCCATTTCAGCATCAAAACCATTAGGGAATTTGTACAAATCAAGATCAGGTGGGGGCTTCAAGTTCTATGGTATTGCATTATAAACATTATTAAATCTTGCACAATAGTCCAAGACAATCTCCTGGGGGCCTCTTTTGATGTTGTCATATTCAGATAGTATGTGCAGAGGGTCTTTCTTTTTCTCCCATCTATTGATAAACGAATGGTATAAGGCTTCTGGGTCTGCTATGGAAGTGGCTGGGAGTGCTCTAAACCAAGTTCTAACGTCGCTTGTTAGACTTTGAACAAAAATTTTCATTCTCATGCTATCATCATCAATCTCATAGCTCTCAAAGTAGTCCTGCATATTCTTGGTATGCTGGAGAGCTGTGCAGGCACTTGTGCCATCAAAATAAGTTATTTTGGTCTAATAATCCTGAGGCATGGCCCTAGGATTTGCAGGTAGGTGCAAAGGTGCATATCTGTTAGCCATGTTGACAAGGATTAGTGGAAAAACTGGGGAGACTGGGATAACAGGAACAACCGGGGTAATAGGAGTAGCAGTGGTAGTATGAGTAAAGGATGGAGGTGTAGAAGAGTTGCTTGGAGAAGGGGATGATGAACAAAGGGAAATTGGGGTTGAACGAAATAGAACTTTGACAGGGGTCGGAACACAGCTTAGTTGAACTATTTTCGGACTAGAAGCAGTAAAGTCTTCCAGTTGCTCTTGTTTTCTAAGGGTCTTAGAGATTAGATTTGGATTTTCAAAAAAAGTTGGGGGATTTGGATCAGGATTTGATCTGGTATGACGCGTTTTCTTTTTAGGAGCCATCTTCTAACCTGTTTTTTAGGAATTTTTCTAAGAACACAGGTCCACCGAGACTTTTAAAGGTCGGTTTCTTCCTCTGCGAAGCTTCAGACTAGTTTTGTGAGATTATCTGGGAAATTCCCCAGTGGAGTCACCAATATGTTATCACTCAGGTTGTCCTTAAGCTCCTGAATGGATACGACCGAGGTAACCACAAACCAATATTTGGATTGCAGGTTCTAGCCCACCTGCAATCAGAGAGGGCTCTCTCTTACTGATTTAGCTTTGTTGACGATGATTTTAGGCTAGCTATTGGGTTCAGTGGGTTTTGTTTATGTTTGGATGGAAGGAAGTTGCATTCGAGCAGAGAGGCAAGGGATAGTGTGATAAGTTTCAAACCATTGGGCATGGAGTCACAGGTTAATGCTTGATGTTACGTTTTCTTGCACACAAGAGGATTATAGAGCAGGATAGCTACACATGAAACAATATCAATTTGCTGAAAAGTTGGAATGAAAATTAGAGATGAAAGGCAATTAAGAATCTTTCATCAGCTAACAGAGAAGGGAGGTGAATGAATGTTTATCTAGGAGAAGTTAAGAATTCCTAAACTAACATTCATATGTGAAAGAAATAGTGTAAACATGATCATTTAAGTATGCATATTCATAGCTGTTCCTGATGAAAACATGCAGAGATCAGAGAAATTGAGCATAGGGTGCTGCCACGCAAATCCTAAACTATTCTTTCTTTCTGTAATCTTAGATGGTTGAACATAGATGATAAACAAAAATAGAACAACTAAACAGAGTTAAGGAATACTTATTGAATCATGTAGAAGCATAGGAATTCCACAGTCACTCTTCAGCCAATTAAACACAGTGCACAGTTCATTCTCCGGACTCTCAAGCAATCTTTGATTATAGAAATTATCACATATACAGTGCGAGTCTCTGCTCTAGCAAACAAAATCAAACCAACAAAGACCAACCAACCAACCTTTTTCAAGGTGGTATATATAGGTAAAATATCTAAAAGTACTTATTACAACTGACCTAAACAGGTCTGTGGGAAAGCTTTCTAAAACCTAACTTATGCTGGAATTAAATGCAAGTAAGTCTTCTTTGGGTTGCGTCGGAGGCAACTGGATCAAAAGTGAGTTGATCTGGTGTCCTCTCTGACTTGGTCCAGTGGTTTTGTAATAACTTTGCATTGAGTTATGGTCTAGTGATCTTCTGTGAGTTTTAATGTGCAGTCATTTGTGCTGGTGAGCTTTGAATGATTCCTTAACTGTTTCTTGACTTTCAAGGTTTTCTTTTAATGCTTCGTTCGCCTCGAACCCTGAGAAGATCTCCGCTGATACACTTCGCCACAACACTGATACTCTCTGACATGGTTTTTGGCTACATATTTGCTCTGATATTCTTTAATCTCTGAATCGGGTCTCTCTCTGTCCTTTGATACGTTCAAATTTGCAAAATCGGGCCTTTTCTGCCTTTTTCGGTGCAAAAATGGTCGAGGAATCAAAAGATTCCCTAAATATTTTCCAATGTGGCCTATTTCTCGTAGCGATGTGTGATTAGTGCTAAGCGCTAATCGCGCATCTAAAACTGCCTCAAAAATTCGATCCGGGGCTCCGAAGCTTGATTTTTGCACTTGCACATTTTTTGAGCTGCTGACATCAGCATGACGTCAGCGGTACGGTGGATGACGTCAACATTGGGACCCCCCTGTACAGATGTGACATCAGCATGATGACGTGGTAGTACGGTAGGGTGACGTGGCAGGACACAGTGGCAGGGTGAAGGCAGGGGAGGGGTGAGGTGGAGGCGATGTGGCAGGGTTACGCGGTGCCCACATTACGCAAGGAAAGGGCGGTTTTTGGCTTGCATCGGACCGCCTTAGGTACAGAGGTGGTATTTTTCAAGGGTGGCCCGATGCAATGGGATGCCACCAGCTGTCCCGGTGTACGTCGGTAAAACTGTTGGACATCGGGTGCTAACCAACCATCACAAAAGGGCCCCTGATATGTATGAGGGCCATCGGATCTGGGAGGGGCGATCCGACGGTGGATGGGAGGAGAAGAAGCATGGGCTTTAATATAAATGCGCGCGTGATAAACTTCAATTTTTCGCGGCCTGGGGTGGGTTTTGAACTTTAGAAAATGGTGTAATATGGTTTTGGCTTTGGTTATTTATTAATCGACATCAATAAATCCCAAAAATGAAATGCGCGGGGGTTTGTTAATGCATTTGAAGGGGGTTTTTGTGTTTTTGGAAGGAGTCCAAACACCTCAGAGGGGAAATTTATGCAGAGATGAGGGTTCTTACTAAGATCCCGGTGAATTTAGTAATTCCCAAGGGGATATTTATGGTTATGTTTCAACCAGAGGGATGGGATATTTACATAGGGGAATTATTACCATAGTTTTAGTAGGGGGAAGGGAAATAGATAGGGATTTACATAATAATGTCAAGAGCTAATATGAAAATGACAAGAAGGCGCTAAGTCTCATAGATCTTAGGCTCTAAAGGGGAGATAGAACTTTGTAGAGAAAATATGGACCCTCCTTGAGTAAAGTAGATCTTTATCAAGGCAAATGATATGGAAAATGATGAAACTAAGAGATATCAAGAAGATCTTGACCTCTTTTGGGGGAAGTTAGTAAATGAGTTAGGGAAGAGGGAGAGGGGAAGTTAGTCATGCCTCGCTTGAAGTCCTTCAAATGGGAACTGCTTTGCCATACTGATTTAATAGATATAACATTTGAAAACACAAAATTGATCACAATCAATGATTCTGCAACCACAAAACTACCTACCCAGCCTACTTACCTAACATTTTTTCTTCTTTTAGTTTGGGTGCACTTAGACTTGCAGACCCAGCTTTCAAACTTTTCTTTTTTTGTCCTCCTATCTGCAAACTACCCTTATTTCTTCGAAGGGCCCAGATTAAGCAGTTGGGCTCCTTTGATTCTCTACCTATCTAAGAATCTGCCAAGATTAAGTTGTTTGGACAGATTATTCATTCTCTATATTCTAAAACAGGAAATTGAAACCTCGGGAGACCAAGATTAAGTTTTTTGGACCTCCCTTTAGCTGAAAATTTTACAAAAATGGAATAAATCTTCAAAATTGGAATGCAACAGGTGAACTTTGACTAGCACTCTTTCATGGCCTCTTTCTTTGGTGCCTGTTAGCAAATATGGAGCATTGCAACATGCAAGGTATGATATATTTGGCCTGTAAAAATGTCAATAATGAAATATGAGTAACCTACTGCAGCAGGAGGCTAACACTTACCATCATCTTTAAACGTAGGCAAATTCCTTGACCAATCTACCTTCGAAATTTTATTTGGAAAGCTTGGAATGCGATCTCGACTCATGGGAGTGTATCTTCTTGCGATCCGCTCCATTTTAAAAAATCTCAAAGCTACTGATCCCTCTGCAGTGGAGTCACCATGAAGCACCGGTTGTTGGATTCTTCAGTGAAAGGAGTCTCCAGGTGAATGATTTCAGCTGTCTTCTTATGTCTGATCGTTGTTCACCATCAACCATCAGATCTGAGCTTGATAGATCTACTAGGGCAAAACAATCTTCAAGAAAACCATTTTCTCCCTAGTACAGTCACCACTATGTTAGCACCTAAATCCACC
Organism: Pinus taeda; assembly: GCA_000404065.3. Lineage (NCBI taxonomy): Eukaryota > Viridiplantae > Streptophyta > Pinopsida > Pinales > Pinaceae > Pinus > Pinus taeda. The sequence continues at coordinate 17,368 of APFE030942350.1, forward strand.
TTAGGCTGAAGGAAGGCAAAATTTAGCGTAACCACAAACCACGCTTAGTCTGGTAGCTAGCTCTAGCAGAATAGGAGAGGGCTCTCTCCGTGTCACGCTTAGTGAATAATTAAACGAAACGGTCTAAGATGACTTACAGTGAAATATTGATCTTAGGCTAGTAAGTAATTATGGATAAAAGAAGCAATTTTTTATGAATGATTGAGTTTCTAGGATGGTATGGGACCAACGGGCAACAATGAGCAGAAAATTTAATACAAAGGCACAGATTACTTCGTGAGGCAAGACAGGCGGAAAGTCTAGCAAATTAGTTTTGAAATAACGTGGAATGGAGAGATTACTTAGGAGGGTGAAAAGGGCATAGGTACATGAATCATTTTCAACAGAAGAACAACACTGAACATGAAATTTTCCCGCAGGAAAAGCAATGAAAATGAATTCTACCTTATCTAACTTAGAAAATTTCACTAGAAATGAATACGAAATGAACTGTGAAACATAAAGAAATACATATGAAACATAAGAGACACATTTGCTACACTCACAACCACATAAATATCATGAAACATAGCCATTGCCTTTCATTAATCCTCTGTCAAAATATACAATGAAGAAACAGAGTTTCTTTCCCACGGTCTCCCAGAAATTACAAGCCAACCAACCCTTTGCAAATGGTTTGCATACAATAAATAGAACATGCCATGAGGAGATAGAACGACCAAGGGTTGGGGAGTTTCTTGAATCATTACAAAATGGAGATGGAAAGCCAACTATTAGCTATAGGTGCAGCGTTACAAAAATGACAAATGGCTTGGGTGACCGTTTGCCTTCCTTTGTGACTTGGATAGAAGCCATCCTCTAGTGAAAATACTTTAAATTTTGTCTTATGTGCTAAAAAATTGAAGTGTAGATGAGCAGGCCCTCTTTCTAGAAAGTCGCAAATCGAAATTTCACGAAACAGAGGTAGATTTGGCCTTTTTCTCTATATGCACCGCGCCCAATTCTATACACGCCGCGCCACTTTGGAGGTTGTTTTGAGGTACCTGAAGGAGTCACAAATGTGCCCAAGTGTGCCTTCCTCTGCCACTTGGATAGAAGCCATCCTCTAGTGAAAATAATTTAAATTTTTCCATATGTGCCAAAAAAGTGAAGTGTAGATGAGTGGGCCCACTTTGGAGAAAGTCGCGAATCGAAATTTCACGAAACGTAGGTAAATTTGGCCTTTTTCTCTATATGCGCCGCGCCTAATTCTATACGCGCCGCGCCACTTTGGAGGCCAATTTCAGGTACCTGTAGGAGTCCAAAATGTGCCCAAGTGTTCTTGTTGGAATGCCCGGCCTATCTACTTTCCAACCCAAGTGGAATTTTAGAATTTGGTGCTCATTTTCCCCTCCAAATCTTCATTCTCCCAAGACTGCTCCCTGTGTGTCAAAATAGGGGCAGAGAGGTCATTTTTTTGGTGTTTTAGACCTCCTGGAGACTCAAATCACGCCCAAATTTCTTGTCCAAGTACCAGTAGTCCTGATTTTGCATGATGAATCCAAAAATGCAAGCCATTTTTTATTTGGAGCTCCCAATCCTAAGCACCACGCCAGTGGCGTGACCTACAGGGAGAAAAACCTTGTTTTGTTCACAAAAGCTTGTCAAATGACCAAAAATGCCCCAAAAATGCTCCAAATTTCTTTTCCAAGCACCAGAAGCCATTCTTTTTCATGCTGAATCCAAAAAGGCAAACCATTCTTGATTTGGACCTCCCGATCCTAAGCGCTGCGCCCAAAGCTATATGTGTCGTGCCTTTTTGCAGGAGCCTTTTTGAGGCCTTTCCGATGTCCACATTGAGTGCAGGATAACTCGTTGGAAAGGTATTTGAGTTTAATTTCCGACCCAACTATCCGTTTGCTATTTGGATTTCATTTTCCCTGTCAAAAATCAAATCTCCCAAGACTGGTCAAAATGTGCCCAGTGAGGTTGCCTCAAGGCAGAGTGTTGTTGCAGTCAACTTTTGAAGGTGTTCCTCAACTCCAAATTGAGCTCATGATAGCTCATGGGAAATCTATTTGTGTCTAGTTATCATTTTACTCATCAATAAAGTCATTCAGCTAACCAAACTAGGAGAAAACTCGATTTTCCCAAGGTAACTTCAGAGGTGTATCAATTCTCCCAAGGCGATTGTATTTTTGACATTTCTCTAAAACCATGACACCTGTGTAAAACGTGAAGGAGTTTTTTCTTTCATGTTCTGTTTTTGACACAAACCTCTCTCAATGTTCCCAAATTCATCTTTGATTGCTCAAAAATATCATTTTAGTGAAACTTATCCCGATGTGTGGGACAAGGGATTTGTCGAAATGAAGCAGAATGAAGGGGATAGGGGGCTTCTAAATTCTTGAGAAAATTTTGGGAAGTGGGGAGGAATGTTAGAAAGTAGTGGAAAGTGGAATCTCAGAAATTAAGTGAGGGGAAGGGGTCAAAAAAGGAAAAACATAGGCCTAGTCTAGAAAATTGCCCAGTTGTAGCAAGAAACTAGGGTTTGTGCGAAAATGAGGAATTTGGGGGATTTTAGTGATGGAAAGTGTTTAGTAAGGTACATTATGGATAGGGGAAGGTGTATGAACATCAGGATACAAATCTTTCTGATGATTTGACCATCCAAGAGAAATTAGATTCAAAACCCTAGGAGAGGGAAATGAACCTTGCTTAGGCGCAACTGAACCATGAACAAGGTGTGAAAATGACCCAATGGAACTTGACATGATGATGAAAACACTTTGAATGATGGTACACTCAGTTGAATGGTGACATGGAATGTCATTTGGACAACATTGACAAGGGTAAAATCTAACCCTGGACCTAATGCCTAGTGACCAAATTTTGCTTGAAGACTCACTAAAATGACAAAATTTGACCTTGACACCTTAAAATCACTTTGTAAGAGCATGTTTGATCACTGGAGGAAGGCTGCAAAGACTGACACTAACATTAGCTCCAATGGGGGATGGTAGCTCTAGCTCCTTGGAGGTGCCAAGTACTGCATATCTTTGGGTGAGCAGACAGTGCCCTTCGTCCATTGGGCTATGGAGTCATTATTTCCACAAACCACATAAGACTCTGACTCATTTATTGACTGAAACCTGACTCAGACCGACTTAATTATGGAACCAACATGACTAAAATAATGACTCAATGTAAAAGGAAATGACTCATGACTAACTTAACTAAAACAAGTACTTACAAAACTTGCTTCAATGGCAACAATACATCAAGATTCGAGGGTTTCAAATCATGATGACAGCCACTTGCGTACCAATGCAATATGTACAATCATGTGTAATCTGTCTTCCAATGTAACCAATCAAGAAGATGCCTCCTTGATTGATTATCCTGATCAGATCTTTTGTTCAACGATAGATACTGGTAACTGGGCCTCCAAAAACATAATTGACCATGATCTCCTTCATCAGTGAATACTGCAATAATGACCTTCACTACTGTCTGCAACAAATCTGCCATTGGATCGTGAAGAACATAAGGTCTTTCCTCTTGCTGAAGAAACAAGGTGTTGTTTTCTTGTGATGCTGATCCCTTTTCATAAATAAGAGTAGGTTCTTGGTCTTCAAACAATTCTGAACAAGTAGATGAGCAGATTTCCTCTTCAAAGAACATTTCAGAACATGAAACATAGGAAGAAGAATCTGAAATGGAATCTTGAATGGTTTGGTCTGCTGAAATTTGAATACATGGTAGATCATCTTCATATGATATAACGGGCAGATTGTCTTTGTATCCATCAATCATGAGAAAAGAAACTTCAAGTGATTCATGAAACCAAACACAATCATTTATATCATCTACCATAAATTCACCCGGATCTTTTTCACTTACTTGAACAAAATTCTCATCTTGTTGTTCATGAGCTGACTGGACTACCTCTTTATGAAGGCTTTGTTCTGATGACATGAGAACATTTGGATTCAAAACTCTATTTTCTTCATTCTAGGTGATTTTAATAGTAGAATTCTCTTTCATGGGACTTAGTACAAGGTTTTCTTGGTCACCATAATTTGAATTTGGATCTGAAAGGGTTGACTTAACGTTATCACATTCTGAAAATAGAACTGGACTTCCCTACATGTTGTCTTCTTCTATGGATAGATCCAAAACAACACTGTTTCTTTCATCACTTTCAGCCATATGGAATTCTTCAACCTGCTGATCTATAAAGATGTTCACCGGACTGTCATCATTTTCAAAAGAGGAAGAAGTTTCACCAACACTTTCTTGACCATGTGTGCACTGCAAATCTGCTTTAGCTTGAGCTGGAACATAACCGTGCAAGAGTTGATCTATCTCGTCTTCAGACAAAGGAGATAAGGCCTTTTGTTTCCTTTTGCTCAAACAGTGATTGTCTTCATTAATTTCAAGTGAAGGTGTATACAAATATTCCTCATACTTCTGATCCATTTCATGTAATTCCCATTGACTGTCAAGATGCAAAATTCTTTCATCTTCCACCATACTACAATCCTGACCATGCTGCAATTTTTCATGATCATCTTTACGCTACTGAAAGGGATTTTCATACAGGGCTTCCATGATTTCATCATCCATAAAATTATCATCCTCATAGTATTTTTCAAGGCTTTCAATAAAAGTAGAAGCATGTTTGCAACAGTCATGAACTAGATTCAATGATGGATAAGAGTCTTTATATCTTTCAATGAACATGGCATGAAAATCCTTTAAACAGTAAATACAAGCAGGCAGCAAACTTTCATACCAATATTGGGTTTCACCTTCTAGAGTGGCCAGGAATATCTTCATTAAGCAATCTTCAGGAAAATCAAACTTCAACTTGCGAATATGCATGTGAAATCGAACTAGATGTAAAGCAACATCCTTCTTACCATCATCTTTAAATGTAGGCAGATTCCTTGACCAATCTACCTTTAGAATTTTATTTGGAAAGCCTGGAATGTGATCTCGACTCATGGGAGCGTATCTTCTTGCAATCCGCACCATTTTAAAAGATGTCAAATCTACTGATCCCTCTGCAGTGGAGTCACCATGAGGCACTGGTTGTTGGATTCTTTAGTGAAAGGAGTCACCAGGGGAATGATTTCAGTCGTCTTCTTATGTCTGATCGTTGTTCACCATCAACCATCAGATCTGAGCTTGATAGATGTATTGGGGCAAAACAATCTTCAAGCAAACCATTTTCTCCCTAGTACAGTTGCCACTATGTTAGCACCTAAATCTGCCTTAGGCTGAAGGAAGGCAAAATTCAGGGTAACGACAAACCACGCTTAGTCTGGTAGCTAGCCCTACCAGAAAAGGAGAGGGCTCTCTCTATGTCACACTCAGTGAATAAGTAAACGAAACGGTCTGAGATGACTTACAGTGAAATATTGATCTTAGGCTAGTAAGTAATTATGGATACAAGAAGCAATTTTTTATGAATGACTGAGTTTCTGGGATGGTATGGGACCAATGGGCAGTAATGAGCAGATAATTTAATACAAAGGCACAGATTACTTTGTGAGGCAAGACAGGCGGAAAGTCTAGCAATTTAGTTTTGAAATAACTTGGAATGGAGAGATTTCTTGGGAGGGTGAAAAGGGCATAGGTACATGAATCCTTTTCAACAGAAGAAGAACACTAAACATGAAATTTTCCCACAGGCAGAGCAATAAAAATGAATTCTACCTTATCTAACTTAGAAAATTTCACTAGAAATGAATATGAAATGAATTGTGAAACATAAAGAAATACATATGAAACATAAGAGACACATTTGCTACACTCACAACCACATGAATCTCATGAAACATAGATGTTGCCTTTCATTAATCCTCTGTCAAAATATACAATGAAAAAATAGAGTTTCTTTCCCACAGTCTCCCAGAAATTACAAGCCAACCAACCCTTTGCAAATGGTTTGCAGACAATAAATAGAACATGCCATGAGGAGATAAAACGACCAAGGGTTGGGGAGTTTCTCGAATCATTACAAAATGGAGATGGAAAGCCAACTATTAGCTACAGGTGCAGCGTTACAAAAATGACAAATGGCTTGGGTGACTGTTTGCCTTCCTTTGCCACTTGGATAGAAGCCATCCTCTAGTGAAAATACTTTAAATTTTGTCTTATGTGCTAAAAAATTGAAGTGTAGATGAGCGGTCCCACTTTCTAGAAAGTCGTGAATCGAAATTTCACGTAATGAAGGTAGATTTGGCCTTTTTCTCTATATGCGCCGTGCCCAATTCTATATGCGCTGCGCCACTTTGGAGGTTGTTTTGAGGTACCTGAAGGAGTCCCAAATGTGCCCAAGTGTGCTTGTTGGAAAGCCTGGCCTATCTACGTTCCCAGCCAAGTGGAATTTCTAAATTGGGTGCTCATTTTCCCCTCCAAATCTCCATTCTCCCAAGACTACTTCCTGTGTGTCGAAATAGGGGCAGAGAAGTCATTTTTGGGTGTTTTTGACCTCCTAGAGACTCAAATCATGCCCAAATTTCTTTTCCAATTACCAGCAGTTGTGATTTTGTATGCGCAATCCAAAAATGCAAGCCATTTGTCATTTGGAACTCCCAATCCTAGGCGTCGCGCCAATGGCGCGACGCACAGGGAGAAAAACCCTGTTTTGTGCACAAAAACTTGTCAAATGAACAAAAATGCCCCAAATTTCTTGTCCATGCACCAGAAGCCATGATTTTCCATTCTGAATCCAAAAATGTAAACCATTCTTGATTTGGACCTCCCAATCCTGATCGCTACGCCCAAAGCTATATGCGCCGCGCCTTTTTACAGGATCCTTTTGGAGGCCTTTCCGGTGTCCAAATTGAGTGCAGGATAGTGCGTTGGAAACGTATGTGAGTGTGCTTGCCAACCCAACCAGAATTTTTCAATTTGGAGTTCATTTTCCCTGTCAAAAATCAAATCTCCCAAGACTGGGCAAAATGTGCCCAGTGAGCCTGCCTCAAGGCAGAGTGCTGTTGCAGTCAACTTTTGAAGGTGTTCCTCAACTCCAAATTGAGCTCATGATAGATCATTGGAAATATATTTGTGTCTAGTTATCATTTTACTCATAAAGCAAGTCATTTGGATAACAAAGCTAGGATAAGACGTGATTTACCCAAGGTCACTTCAGAGGTGTATCAATTCTCCCAAGGCAATTGTATTTTTGACATTTCTCTAAAACCATGAGACCTGTGTAAAAAGTTAAGGCGTTTTTATTCCTTGGTCCATTGTGGACAAAAATCTCTCTCAGGTTTCCCAAATGCATCTTTGATTTCTCAGAAACATCATTTTAATGAAACCTATCTTGATGTGTGGAACAAGGGATTTGTCGAAATGAAGCGGAATGAAGGGGATAGGGGGCTTCTAAGTTCTTGAGAAAATTTTTGGAAGTGGGGAGGGATGTTAGAAAGTAGGGGAAAGTGGAATCTCAGAAATTGAGTGAGGGGAAGGGGTCCAAAAAGGCAAAACACAGGCCTAGCCTAGAAAATTGCCTAGTGGTAGCAAGAAACTAGGGTTTGTGTAAAAATGACGAATTTGGGGGATTTTAGTGATGGGAAGTGTCTAATAAGGTACATTATGGATAGGGTAAGGTGTATGAACATTATTATACATGTATTTCTGATTATTTGACCATCCAAGAGAAATTAACTTCAAAACCCTAGGAGAGGGAAATGAACCTTGCCTAGGCGCAACTGAAGCATGAACAAGGTGTGAAAATGACCCAGTGGAACTTGACATGATGATGACAACCCTTTGAATGATGGTACACTTAGTTGAATGGTGACATGGAACATCATTTGGACAACTTTGACAAGGGTAAAATCAAACCCTAGACCTAATGCCTAGTGACCAAATTTTGCTTGAAGACTCACTGAAATGACAAAATTTGACCTTGACACCTTAAAATCACTTTGTAAGAGCATGTTTGATCACTGGAGGAAGGCTGAAAAGACTAACACTAACACATTGGTCAGGCCAAAAGGCATGACCAAAAATTCATAATGACCCTCATGGGTTCTAAACGCTGCTTTCAGAATGTCTTCAGTCTTCATTCTGATTTGATGATATCCTGAACGAAGATCCAACTTGGTGAAGTAAACAGATCCATGCAATTCATCCAGTAATTCATCAATAACATGAATGGGAAACTTATCTTTAATAGTGAGCTTTTTGAGCTCCTTATAATCTAGACACATGTGCCATGATCCATCCTTCTTATGCACCAATACTACTGGAGCAAAGAAAGAACTTTGACTAGGTTGAATTATACCAACCTCTAGCATTTCTGCAACCATACATTCAATTTCACTCTTTTGGGCATGGGGATATATGTACGGGCTGATGTTTGGAGGAAGACTTCCTGGAATCAGATGAATAGATTGATCATGATCACGAATAGGTGGTAGACCTTTGGGAGTCTCAAATACCTTGGAATGATTGTCCAAGTCTTTCTGGAGATCTAGAGAAATAGATGATTCTGATGTGGAAACATCTAGCGAACATAATTGTGCAATTACACCTCTTTGTTTATTTTTTAGAAGCTTTGTCATACCGTTAGAGATGATTATATTTCTCGATTTCCTTGTGTTTCCCCTTAATTCAACTTCCTTTCCTTCCACAAAAAAATTCATGAAAAGTTATTGAAAATTAAAAGTTGTTGTACCCAAAGGATTGTAGCCATTGGACTCCTAGTACAACATCAACACCTCCCATTGGAATGGAAAGCATTGGGCTAGTCAATACATATTCTCCCATGGATAACTTGATATTATGGCACTTTCCAAGAGCAATTTATCGTTCCTCCATTTGCACCATCACTTTGACACTCTGGTGTTGGATATAGGAGCAATTCAATTATTTTGCTATCTTTATAATGAATAAAATTGTTGGGTACTTCCTGAATCAATCAACACTAACCCTTTTATTCCAGCCGATTGCATTACAAGATATGGTTGGATTCATTTCTTCCTTATCTAGGCTTGTTCCTAGAGTATATCCTCTTCTTTTGACCTTTCTTTCTCCTTTTCTTCTTCCTCTTCACAATCTATGTAAGAATAATTTCTTCTTTAGCACACTTATGACCTTTAGTGTATTTGTTATCACAACTGTAACAAAACCCTTTTGCTCTTTTTTCTTCCAATTGTTGTGGTTTCAACCTTATAGGTTGTGGAAGACTAGGGGAAACAACACTTCCATCTTTATAGTTGTGAGTGGTATGCTTCCTGGTTGTCATAATTTTTCTTTCCATTTTTCTTGCTAACCTGAATGCCTTCTCTAATGAATCAGGTTCCCAAAGGCGAACATCATGTTGGATATTATCCTTTAGATTCCCTATGAATACATCAATCCTATTCTCCTCTAGAATATTTTTTACCCTTATGTTCAATTTTTGGAACTCCTCAATGTGCTCCATTATTGAACCCTTTTTTTTGAGACTTATCAATTGGCTAACAAAAGTGTTGCTTTTTGTATCCTCATAATGTGCTATCAATTCTTCCATAAAAATTGCCCAAGTGATAATTTTTTTACGAGAGCAAAGCCATTGATAACATACAAACTGATTTGGTTCCAAATATAAAGTTGCGATATGTACCTTTTGTGTGTTTTTCACATTATTGAGATCGAAAAATTGCTCCATCTGTAATATCCATGTTGTGGGATGTTTGCCATCAAATTTCCTCATATCGATTTTTGGAATATGGTGGGTCTTTGGTCCAACATTAGAGTCTATGATATCATGATTAAAATTTCTTTTGTTCTCATCATGAGTTTCCTTTACTACCCTTTCACCATTAGTAAGCATTTCTTGTAGAAACTTTGTCAAATCTGTCTTCAAATATTCCATGCCTGTCTTCAAATCTGTCTTCAAATGTATCTTCAAATTGTCCATATTATCTTCCATGTCATTCATCTTAGCTTCTACGTCTTTCTTTAAACCATCCATCTTATATTCTGTTACTTTTTGTGCAAGTGACACTTGTTTCACTTGGTCTCGTAATTTTGATATATCATGTTGCATTTCTTCCTCTTCTTCATGAGTCATGCTAGAGCTTTTAGGTTGCTTACTAGGTGTCTGCATTTTCTTTCCTCGGGGCATCAATTACTGATAATAATGCTTTACTATGCCCTTTTAATTCCTTCAAACTAATTTTTCAAACCAAGCTTATGAAAAAATTAAAAAAAAACTACACACTTTTTTTCACTTTGTAGGAGCTTCATATTGAATCTGATGTATCTATATAATTTCAGATCATCCAGTTCTGAAATTACGACTTGTAGTAGCCCTCTGTGTCCTATTTCCGATGCCACCAGTCTGATCCAAATTGGATTCTCCAGGGAAGAGTTATTCCAAATCTCCCATAGTGACCTGATTATAGACTAGTTCCATAGAGCGAACTTGTATGACGTGCCATGAGTCACTATTTCGGCCTTTGTCTCTGAAAAATATATACAAGAAACTACATTCCGTCCTCTTTCTGTACCTTCTTACGAAATTTCGATCTAATGCTCAAAGAGAAATTTATGACAATTTTCCCCAGGTCACCTATTTGGAATGTAATTCAGGAGTCTGCAAAAAGACCAACTTCCTCAAATCATATCTCCGCAAATATAGTGCGAAAAGCTCTGAAATTCGGAACCGAGGTTCAGCACGATTTCCTCTCAAATGGAAATTTTTTTAGCTTCTGAAATGTTGTAGAAAAAAATTTATAGTGAAAATTCCATGATGACCTGTTTGGAGCAACGAAATCCTAGAATCCAGAGCTCTGTTACCAAATGTTATGAAACCAGCTCACAAAAACATAGAAAATAGAGGTCAACGCCTCAGAATTCAGCCTCTTCAAGGGGGAACCTCCTTTACATTATATAAATGAACAATTATTGGATTATTCAAATTACAAAACCTTCTTTCTATATATAGGAGTCTAAGGAGTCACAATATAACCGAGTCGACCTAACAATAATATATAAAGCCACATAAATAACAATAGAGGGGATTCAATGGGGCACAACAATAACAATATGGGGACAATAGGAGCACAAAAATATTAATAAGGGATACAACTACAATAGTAATGGGGTAATCACTAGTATTATAGGGACCTAACAGTACCATTAACCTATTATGTGAATATCTATATCATTCTTTGACTATCACAAAATATGACTATAGGAAGGAGATATTGAATACATATATATATATATATATATATATATATATATATATATATATATATATATATATATATGTTGAAACCAAATGGATTGTGTTTCTATATTCATTTCACCTCTACATTGTGATTTTGTAGTTGGTAAAATGATTGCTCATTACTTAAAACATAATTAGGACATGGCCCAAAACCAAATACATAACTAGAAACAAACTTCTAATATGTTCCATCTCTATCCCAATAAATTTATGTACCCAAAAAGGCCAAGAGTGAAATCTATTAAGTAATGTATCCCGAACATATGAATACCATTAACATAGTAGATAATTCTCATTTGAAAAATTCCAATGTAGTTCATGAGGTTCCTAAATGTATCTAGAAACTAATCCAATACCATAAGAGATGCCATGTATATTGTGGTGAGATAAATAAAATTCCCGTGGTGTTCACATCCTCGAGTTTAACTCTTTAAATAAAATGAGTTGTAGTAGATTTTCATATTGAGTAGATAAAATGCATATTTAGAATATACCATCTTGATTTATAAATTAGATTAGGTGATTTCAAGAAAAATAAAGTAAGACAATAGTCCTAAATCACTGACAAAAAACCTATCATGCAAGCTATTTCTAATGATATCAATAGATGATGTTGAAGTCCCTATGATTAGTAATTCATCCACATAAAAAATTACCAACATGAGAAATTAAACCTATCAAAGCATGTAAATGTTAGGATTAGAAATGTAGAGAGAAATTTTGGGACAACAAGAAGGAACCACTCTCCATATACTAATCTTGCGGTTCCTACTTAAGGTCACACAAATATTTTTTTCAATCTATAGACAAGAGATGAAACTTGAAATACTCTTCTGATTGTTTCATGTATATCTCATCCTTAAGATCCACATGAAGAAATGATCTCTTCACATCAATATGATGAACCTCTTAATGTTAATCTACTATAATGGTCAGCACAATTTTAGTGGAATCTATATTTTCAATAGGTAGAAAGGTTTCATTATTGTTTATACCTTGTACTTGTGAGAATTATTTTGATAAAAGTATGCTTTGTACTTACTGACAATTCCATATAATTGCGTCTTCTTTTGATAAATCTACTTGCATCAAACCAACTTCCTACTAAGAGGTATTATATCCAGCTCTTGATTGTGGTTATCCATCATATATTGATACTTTTCATATAAGGTGGCCTCCCAATATGAGTTATCTATAGCTTATGTATAATACTATTGTGGACATGTTGCAATTCTTGTATAACAATAGATGGGCATCAAATGTTCCATGAAAATGACTGATTATGGAGCACCTTCAAACTATGAGTTATTTTTCCACGCATATATGGGATCCCCAATTATATTACTAGTAGATTAAATAGTTTTATGTTCCAAAATGACCTGCCTATTGAATCTAGAACAACCTATTCATGATTTCATCATCTTCCTGTTACCCACTCACATGTTGGTAACCCCTATGAGAAAATATTACTGCTATTGCTTAAACCTACCAAGAAGTATCCTAATTATGATCTATGGATAGCCAACATCATATGCCTCTCATCCACTCTCTAATTAGTACTTTCCTTTTTCTAGATTACTCATCTAATGAAGGTGGGTCATCTATAATGAGGAACATTAACCATTTCATTATTCAAGTAATTTCATTCATGTTTAGGATAATTCTAGTATGTATTATAGGTTGAATTTAATGATTGATCCCTTTTGGTTTTACAGATGTTCCTTTGCTTCACCTTGGTAGTTATTGCTTACCTTGAGTCTAGTGTGATCTTCCTTGATACATTTTATTTCATTCTCTAGAAGGGGAACAAATAATAGGCTCTAGTTATGGAAGCATACTATGACTTCAATATTTAACACATGTCATTTTTCCCATGTATCCACATCCCATATTTAGGTGTATTATTAATTTTCAAGTATTTTGGTTCTATGTTTTCCTCATCCTTTGAGTAAGAGCTTGGAAACTTCCCCCTAAGATGTTGATGTAGAAAAAATAAAAGGAGAAACATGATATGGATATTGAAATTCAAAAAGGTGGCAGGGATAAGACAGTGCATAGAAAAAATATGAACCTAAGATCCACTCATTTCATTATCCCTCAACCAATTATTGGTTAAATAATTATCGATCTAAATGAAAGGAACTTTGAATATGCCAATCCTAGTGAAAAAGGTAACACTTGGTGAATAATGATTATTATGAATCAATGAAATAATATAATTTAAGACATATATGTGAAATAATAATTAAAGATATGCTCACTAGATGTGGGAAAAATAGGCCAATGAAAGGGATAACTGAAGGTCCCCACAATTTCTCCCTATTCACATTATAATTCTCAAGAGTTCTATGAAATTGATATCTTCGTACAAGAAAGTGGCATCCTCCATGAATTAAACGAAAATCATAACGCATTTTCATGTCTCTCATCTAAAATGATTGGCCTAGGAATTGTCCTTAGCCTTAGGCTTGAATGCACCCAATAGGGCCTTGTGATAACACTCCTACATCTATGTAGGGTATTTTGTTTACAAATCATAAGCTTGAAATACATTTGAAAATGTTTTTCATTTGAAGTACTTTGATTATGTTTGATTAAATATAGCCCACTTTTATACTCTAATGTTTTATACATCCACAATTATGATCTCACTTAATTATGTTAAAATGTGTTAGACATTTTCTTCTTGATACAACTACGATCACTTGAGGGATTATATGATGTTTCTCAAACACTTTAGAGAGGATGTCTATCCCCCTTGATGATTGCAATAGGAATTTTTATAGAGGATGTTAGACACCTATTGAGGAGTCATTATTTTGGGATTCTTGAGCATAGGTGATGAAACCTTCACTTACCTGCAAGACCTTAGGTGCTTCACTCTAGAGTCATGACGTTTACTTGAGATTTGATGTACCTCAGAGTTGACATGACATCCCTGGGTTGGAATTGCATATAATTGATGAACATTTCCCTATATTTGAGGATTATTGATGATGATGATGATCATTATGATGAGATGATACCCATTTTCATGGGATAATACACTAGTATCCATGATGACATCATTCCCTAGCACTATTTGCTTGGATTGATGAGATGTGAACATTTTTGGGTGATTTCTAATTGAGTTACATTGTTTTGTGATTATACACCCATTTGATGAGGATATGTCACCTTTGAGATGTGATGCACCCAATGGAGCCATTCATTGCACCTTTTATGGAGAGTAATATGTTTTTGAGGATGGCATGCCCCCTCGAGAATATTTGGCTCACAAGTGTTGACTAACTGAGGTTTATTTTAATGTTTTATTATTGATTTGGTTATGCCCTAGAACAAAAATTTCCTAAAATCCTGACTAATTTATCATCATAAACCTCCATCTCATTTAGTAAATTTCCACCCTCTCCCTATTTCCCTTTTAATGGAGTGCCCCCCCAACCCCCAAGGGTCCTTCATTAAACATAATTTCAAGGGAGAAACCAGGGGTAATGCAGGAATAACATGATGTGTTGAAGCTTTTTGAGATAAATATGATAATGTATAGTTTCTCTACTATGGCCCTATCTTTGTTAGGATTAGTATTATAATGAGAGGGGGTGAATCAATATATTGATAATTTCAAACAATTAAAATTTCCATTATAGTGATTCGCCCCCCTCTAATTTAATCATGACCCTAAAAATTGATATTAAGGAATGTTCCTTTAGAAGAAAGCTAACCACTGGAAGGTATATATTATAGGGGAAAATGGCTAGAAAGGATAAGAGAGCATCTAATATATCTTGGTGCTAAATTATTTATTTCACAAGGTGCAGTACAAAAGAAAAAATGTGTTGTTCATATATATCAAAATCATAGGAGGAGAAGTATATTAAGCATAGAAGAGTAAATGTGGCATACAAAAGGGCACAATATTGATAGAGGGATTCATAGTTAGAAGTGAAATTGATATCTATTCATCAAAGGGAGAGAATATGCAAACATAAGGAGATATCACAGACAGGGGGAGTCCTCAGTACAAATAAGATGTAATGAATTTTAAACAATTTTCCATTGATGTAAAAGGGGGAGAGATAGGAAGACATAAAGAAAATCAATGACCTTAAGGAGAAAGAAGAACCAAACGAATAGTCACCTAGAAATTAGGGGGAGTTCTAAGAAAAATTACATCAATGACATGATTATGCGTGATGTTGTTGCCATTAATGCCAAAGGGGAGATTGTTACACATACATTTTCATTGATGTCAACTATAGTGTTGCCATTGATGGCTAAGGAATAATGTACAATTCATGTGGATTATTTCCCTAGATACAACAACAAAGGGCCAAACATGGCAAGCAAACGAAATGGAGTGTTTCCGTAGCATGAAACAAAATGTGGTGTTTCTATAAGGAAGGATGAAGTATGAGACCCTGGATATTCGATGTCATATTATATTGATATGTGATATAAGCCTAGGCAAGGTACTACTATGTAGTCCCAATCAGTGTACAAAGATGAATCCCCTTAACACTAAAATCAAATATTTTCCCACAAAATCAACATTCTTAATCTCAACCTATCATTTGTGATTAAAACCATTTTTAGTAGCTACAACTTACAAGATGGGTTTAGAAAAGGTGGTTCTTATACTAAGGTATGAAAGCACTAGGCATCATATGCTTACCAATTCAGATCCTAATAAGAAAATGGCATAGATACGATATGATGTAAAACGATGGGCTTTGTACAAGAGTACTAGAGCATTGGGTACTAGATGCTTGTTGATTGAGCATCTCAATATGAAATGGCGCATCCACGAGGATTGCATGTGGTAGGTAAAAATGTGGCTTTTGTTTAGCTAATAGTGCCTTGACAAGTGACACGTGGCAATGTCAAAGGGTGACACAGTGAAAATGATATTGCAAATGGAACACATGGTAAATGGTAATTTGTCCACAATGGTTTAACTCGACAAACCAAAAAATTCTCAAGATTTTAGCAAGGATCATGTTTGGGAAGGTTTTTGATGTTATTGGTTTTGGCCGAAAAGTCATAAAATCAAGGTTATAGGCCAAACTTACAAAGGTTCAAGGGATCAACTATTATGGGCCCCTTGTCGTTGTGACAAAAAACCTCCAAATTTTTTTCCTATGTCGATTTTGGAGGCTATGCTAAATATCATTTCAAGCCCCCTTGTGTCATTATGTGGTTTGATTTATTATTTGTACAATTTCTCCTAGTTTCACACCCTACTAGGCCAATGTTTCTTTAGTTTCATCACTTAACCATAAAGAAGTGTTTAAGTTAGTAAGTGCATGGCTAAGTGAACTCAGATTCTATCTTGACATACAAACTTGCCATTTTTCCATGCACACAAAAGTAGAAAAAGAAAACAAAAAGGAGAACAAAAAAGTAAGAAAACCAATCATAAAAGATAAAAACACACTTTAAGTTGATGAAGACATGCTCTTGAGGTAAGAAGACTCCTTCGAGCTGAAAAAGTGTGCCCTACCTGGGCATATTCATTCAGGATAAAGAAGTGTGCCCTATGTGGGCACACTCCTTCGTGTTGAAGACATGGACCCTATCCAGTTGCATGCATGAGCCAACTTGTTGCATGAGAGTGCACTTTTAGAAAATAGGAGCCCTTTTAAATCCTATTAACTAACCCTTCGATGCAATGACACGTGGCACTCATGCATGATTCAATTTTTCATGTTAATTACTTTAAATAAACTCAGTTAATCATTATTTACATAATTATTTCATTTGAGTTGAGTGCACAGTTGGGAATCAAGAAGCTCTTCATCAATCAGTGCAACAAGTTAGTTTGCATGCTTAATATTTTCATTGATTTTCATCATTTCACTACCAAATATTGATTTTATTACTTTCAATCTCTTGTTTTGTAGTTTGATTTTTTGTGTTTTTGCTGAATGTCCATATTGCAAGTGTTAAACCACTGTTGCATGCAAGAAACTATTCACATTATTCAAACCCTTCATTTTCCACCATGCATGTGACAACAAATATAAAACCTTGAATATCGTTCTCCTCTTCATCTTAACATCGAATCCTATTTTTTGAACATGTTTCTAATCTTTTTATAGGTAGAGTGCACTTGATGAGATTGAAGCTCATTCATCCTCGAAAATTGCACCCTATGTGACAATGATTTCTTCTTGAGTGCATGTGTGCATCATGAAGGTATGAAGCCTTTCCCATCAACCCTTCAAAGTACAATAGTGTTCCCTCTTTCCCTTAGAGTGCATGAGCACATCATGAAGGAAAAAAGAATCACTCATTTATCCCTTTGGCATGTGAAACTGCGCCCTCCTTTTTCTTGAGCGCATAGGCACACTTTCAAGACCCAGAGAATTATTTACCTCATCCTTCTTCCATTCAAAGTGTGACAATGCACTCTCCTTGTCTCCTTCAGCACATAGGTGCATAGGGAAGATATGAACGCCCATTTTCCCATTCCTTGGATTCCTTAGGGTGCAAAAACACACCCTGGTTGACTTTTTCCTCTTTTGTGACTGCAAGAGTGCACTATGAAGCCTCGAATGACCATGCACATCCCCTTTGTTCTTTGAAAGTGCACCCTTCTAATTTTCATGTGCATTTTTTCTTGCATGCAAGTTATTTTTTGTTGTCATTTATAGTTTTTCATGATCCATCATCCATGATGGCTCTTTGAATATGGTTTACAAGGATTGTGTGGTAGTTAGTTGTATTATGTTGATCTTTTGATTATGAATGTGATTCCAAAAGAAGGTGCTACTGCTACAAGTGTTGCCACTATGTCATCATCTGTTGGAGACATGTCACCTCATAAAGTAGCCCCTAAAGAACTTTCAGGAGAAAGTGCTGATGAGCCTATCCAAATTGCAAATCCATATATTCCTATATATGCATACATCAACATTAAGAAGTCTAGGATGCACAAGATCATATGCAAATTCCTTTTCATGCCATGTGTAGAAGATATTGAATGGATCATCACACACGTGGATGGCTCTCACCTTGTGCTTCACAGTAAGAGTGGAGAACAAATCAACGCCTATTATGGTGAGGATATGGAGGCATACTATAAGATGCTCAAGCCCAATGAATATGAAAATGACAATTTGTACACAAGATGGGCTACACTCAACACGACTAATGCTATCAAACAATGGTGTTGAGATCCTGCCAATTTTCACCATCGCCCATCAGTAGTTTATCCAACAAATATCTTAAGAGACACATATCAGTATTTCATGGTTATGTATTGTAGAATGTTTGGGCTCAATAACACTGAAGCTTTCCAAGATAATTAGATATATACACTCAATCTAGTGGTTACATGTGGAAGCGATTTCAATTGGGTGGATATATTATCAAATGAATTGTAATGGAAAATGGGGCAGGCCAAAGCATCTTTAAAGGTAAATCAAGCACTAGAATTTTACTTGTTTGCATTTCTTCTCGATGGAATCTATGTACAACATGTGTTCCCAAAATTATATTGGAACTGGATGCCTAAAGTGAAGTTCCTATTTTATTTCCACTCTAGGGTTTATCAGAAGGAAGCTTCAGAGGCATATATGATAGACTCGATGAGCACTCATTTGCAACCATTTTCCTTATGATACTTAAGACGAATCTGCCATGCATGACTAATCAAGTGAAGGAGTCACTTCAAGACGTTGTGGACTAGTTTGCAGCTCATTAGGGCACATACATCAAATTATCTAGATGTCAAATAACCCCTCATCGTATGCCACAATATGTGACAAACAAGGTGGTCATGCAGTAAGTGGAAAATCAGTTGGACAAGGGGTTATCAAGAACCATTCATAGGAGGAAGAAAACCACTTGGCTTATCTTCTCATTGAGGATTGAATTGTATGAATTAAAGAGTCACAAGGCCATAATAGCTGAGCCAAAAGAGTTGAAGTGCCTACACTTCACGAAATACTTCTATGCATATAATCTTGGGTGAATTATTAGGAAACATTTTAAAAGGACTGATTATAACATAAGGTATTCATCAATATGAAGAACAAAAGATGAAAAGATAAGGAATTGGTATAATTTCATAATGAAGACATCTCCAACCATGAATACTAGTTCACCCCATGATCCATCATCTCAGTACTTGTAGGAGAAGGAGGAGTATCCCAGGAAAAAGATCAAGTATTCATCAGACAAGAGTAGCAGGAAATTTAAGGTCGATCCTTTAACTACAGGAGCTACAGTAATAAATCAAAAGAGGAGATAAGTGGAAGAAGAATAAGAAGAAGAGGAGGAGAGGAGGAAGTAGGAGGAGTTGCTTGAGAAGAATACGGAAGAATAAGAAGAGAGGATACAAATAGTGGAAGAGTAGTAGAGGCAGTCTCAAGAGGAGGAAGCGACACAAAGACTAGAATAATAATAATTGACTGAAGAGTTGGAGGAGGAGAAGTTAGAGGAATAAGATACCATCCAGCCCATGGATGATGAGCCTAGTACTCCAGATGAAAAACCACTCACAAGAGGTCATCCTCCATTTGGAGAGATGGGGATTACACCTCTGCCAGTAAATAGAGTTAGAAATGTTTTTCGTGTAACATTTGATCAGCTAAAGAAGAGGATCATAAAGAAAATACATAGGTAATTTATAAATGATTATCAAAACCTAGCATTAGTAGCAACAGAAAAGGTGACCACCTCCAACAACAGAAGAAATTTGAGGGCAGTTATGGAAGAAAATGTTGTATTCACTACAAAAACATGGGATAGATCATAATACTTGTTCAATGAGAATGAGAGGTTGAGAAGAGAATTAGCTACAATGAAGAAACAAGTAAAACATCTCTCAGTGGAACTACAATGGTTGTCATCACAAAACATCAATACCACAAAATGATAGTCATCCATGCTAGAATAATTGGGACCAATGGAGGATACCATGGCCTGACTATATAACGATATGATACTTATACAAAAATTCATGGATCCTCTCATTAGAATTCAAAATAATGCACATGAAGTGGTGAAAATTCTAAATATATAAAATAGAGAAGTTCATGAGATGCAGGAGTGGGATACAAAATATCTAGATGCTGTGCAACATTTCAAAAGGAATGAAAATGTTTTTGTCGAGATCTATAGAGTTTAGTTGAGACTCCACCTACAAAATTACTCTCATCTTGGAGCACAGTCAATTAGTACTATAGCTGCATACAACTGACTACACAATGGATTCTCGTCTCTAACAAAGAAATATGGGATGTCCTCCATCAAAAACCTTGAGGCAATTAGAGGCAAGGAGGTCATCTTCTAGGAGTTCAAGGATTACATCGAAAAAATCAAGCAAGTAACAGAATGAGGGGTCTTGGAGGTAACTAAAGATATTATTCATCAATATGAATTTGTACGAGTCAAATTGTACATGAATCCTTCATGGTTGTGGAATAATATGCAACCAACCTTCATGAACATACTCACGGAGGCATTGGAGGTGAAGATGCACTACAAAGGGGACTTCTTAGATCAGATCGAAGACATCACAAAGGAGTTTAGAGAAAGGCACACTTACATCAAAAATGAACTCCATGAAGAAACAAATGATTTATCCATTTGATGAGTCTTTTTGCTTTTAGTAGTTTTGTCTTATTAGGACACTGTTTCATTTGTAAATTGTCTTTTGTAATAAATGTTATACAATGAAATCCAAGGGACACGTGGAATATGTAAAATCCATACATTAGAATATCAACAGACATATAGTGAATATGAATAGTCAAAGGAACTCAAGAGTCATGAGGAAGCTCAAAGGTCATTGTACTTGTTATAAATAGCTCCTCATAACTCTAGCAAAGGACTTTTTGGGACCAAGCTCTTAGGAGTTTTAGCCTTGTCTTATCCTACACTACAGAGGAGATAGATTAATCTTTCGAGAAGAAAATTATGGCTTCGTCTTCCACTACTGGATACAGTGTTTCGTTCATGTAAAACTGTACTTGGGATATTATTATTATAATTATAAGCTCAATGAGTTAGCATTCCTTCATACATGTATCATAAATATAGTTAGACTATTCTAGTTATGTGTATGGAATATGTTGCTTTATTCACATTCTAAGTTAATGAACTATTTTGTTGCTTAGTTATGCCCATTGCTGAATGAATGTTGTTGATACAGGTGGATATTGGTGGCCACCCGCCAAGTCCATCTGGACCCCCATCATTGTTTCTCTCAGCATTTTCAGTTTCCTTAATTGTAGCACAACTTACTATTTTTAGCATTTTTTCGGGTCCTGAACTTCTGGAGCCGTTTTGAGGCCCTAAACGACATTTTTTGGGAAATATGGGGGCAACATGGGTACATGGACCGATGTTACCCTTCCCAAAGTGGTATTTCTCAGATAGATATTTCTAACGAGCTATCGTACGCGTCAAACGGAGATCATATGCCAAAGTTACGACCCCGGGAAATTGATGTACCAATTTACCCAAACGGGGCCCACAATTTGGCGTTTCATTTTCTAGGGTTAGGATTTGGGATGTGAAGCATTTTTCATTGTTTCTCAACAATAAATAGGCCTCCGAGCCTCATTGTAACATAGTTTAGAGGCATGTAGTCACCACATCTCTTCTCAGAGATAAGTTATCATTGCCCTAGCTGGTTTATTTCCATTTTTGGTTGTAAGCATATTTCGGTATTTTCCATTAATGAAATGAAGCATTGTTTCCGCTGCATCTTTGTGTGTATGGTTATCTCTGTAATTTGTTGCGTTCCTGTTTAAATCCGGATCATTTGTTGTGTTTTAACAATTGTTGTTTACTATGTGGACTAATATGTAGGTACTCAACAAGTCTTTCTTATTTCCCAATGTCTCGCTTTAGGATAGTACTATTAATTTTATAACCAGTGGCTTCTTTCTCTCACCGGTCTCATAAGTCTTCCTAGTATACCTTACTTTGAGTGTCTCACAAATATCACATTCTTACTGACCCAAAGAGGCATTGTGTTCTCTTGTGTCCAATTGTAACCAAGGCATATCTAGGAAAACCATTCAATAGTGGTCAGGTCATATGACGGGATGAGACTCCTATACCAAATGGTGTGAATTGGAACTTCACAACAGTGATATGCCCTTACAATGTTGGCAGAATCCAACACTGTCAACATTTTTGGCACTAGGAGGGCTAGATGACATGTTGATCCTGTGAATTCTATTTGAGTATCTTACCTTCAATGGCTTCATCCCAATTTATAATCCCGAGGTGTTTTACAAAAGTTTTATATATTTCAATCCTTGTGGAATTTTTACATGAATTTTCATGATTTAAATTTTATGGCAAGCATACAACAACCGTCCTTGGTTATGTTGTTAAATTTGTTAAATTATTCTTCTTAAATGGCATTTATTTAGAATAAATCCTTTCATACTTGTTTACCCTTACACTGGATGGTCATGTGAAGCAATGGTGATATTCTCTACCCACTGCTTCTATCACATCTTTCGATCACTTGGTTAACAAGATTTATCTATTTTTTGATAAATATGAAAATGAATATTTTATTAATGAAATTGATCAACTTAGAATGGAATTGATTGAATCTCTTGCACGTTGTGTTGATCGGTTCCTTCACCTTTGTTATCAATTTCTAGATGAGGATGTGGATTCGTAGTTCTTGGAGGAGAAGTTTTGATTCTTAGTCTGTATGTCAAGGAAATATTTTGAATCAGATCCTCTTGGTAAGGAATAATTTCAACATTTGGAGGAAGAACTAGATATGATTTGTGTCCCATGTCCTCGTCCCTTTGATGTTATGTATGTTGGACCTAGACCAATTATTGAATCAGAATACCATCCTGTGTATGAAGAACTTATGTTTCTCTCACATCTCTCATCCCATGGTGATTCATGTGACCTAATCAATCAACCATATTCAAATCTTCATATTCCTCTCATCAATCTTCCACCCATTACGCAAGATGAACCCTTAGATGATCATGGCTCTAATGATTTTCTTGTTTTTGAATTATATGGTCATGGATGGTCAAGTAATCTGGATGAATCTTTGTTCCTACATGAATATTTGGATTTGTAAGATTTTCAAAAGGAGTTTGACATGATTATCAAATATTTTCTTGTAGGTGTACCTCTTTTTGATCAAGAAGATGACATGCTTATCATTGAATATTTTTCCAGTAGTCTTTGTCACACGGAATGAGTCGATTTTGCGGACAAGCTCGACCTCCCTAGTATCTAAAGATATCTAATGACAAGAAAGCCAATAAAAAACTATCTTTCTCTAAATATGCAATTAAAAACAAAGGCAAACAAGTGTTTTAGGCCTACCTTGGGTCCAATGCCAGTTTGTGGAAGCCTCGCTCCTTTGATCCAAATGAGCTCCCTTATAGCAAGTCTGCAAACACAAACAAACAAACAAATTAAATAGCACCTAAAAAACCAATGTCATAAAGCATATCCATCATAATGATCAAGGAATTTATGAAACAAACCACATAAGACAATTTGTTGAGAAAAATGAATCTGATTGTATTAATTCAAATCAAAGAAAAACTTTACAACCTGTGCCTTGATGTTGTACAAGCTCCTCCCATGGTCCAATAAGAAGTCTCCTCTACTTTGACAAGTTTCACTCACTTCCCAATGAATCCAAAAGGTATGTAATCTCTCCTCTCAAGCTTAACTAGGAAGTCTCAATTCCATCAACATTTACCCTTAAAAATGTTCAACTTCTAACCTCTTTAGCAACCAGCCCAATGCCTTAATTTATAGTGCAATGGAGGGAATTTAATAGGTCCTCCTTCAAAGGGATAAAGCCCTCCTTCAAAGGGATAACTCCTCTTATCAATGGATTAGCTCCTTCTATTTTGGGATGCATGAACCACCTTGGAGCGAACAATCCACGTCAAAATTCCTTCTAGAATCATCCAAAATTAACCCAAAGTGATTTTTTTAGAATAAACTTGTGCCTTTTTGACTTTCACAGGGGTCCGCACCCACCCCTTTATAGACAGAGCGGGCAGATCCGTTGGTAACATGAACAAAGGGTGCGGGACCACAGGTAAAAGTGAGAGAAAGTGTGGAGCCAGAGCTTTATTGATTTTTAATATCTTTCTCTCATTTTTAAAGCATGACATGAAGAGATGAGGTCTGAGACTTGCTTAGGAGGACAATATAAGTGATGATAGACCCATATTGATTGCAAATAGTCATGGTGACGATATTTTTGTGTAACAGTCTTGAACATCTATTTTTTGTTAAATATCATGAGTTAAATATTGAATCCTTTTTTGATAAGGAGTTGACCATGTTTTATCAGAATTCAAAGCTAATTTAGGTGAGTATGGAACTTCAACCAAGGCTGATGGTTATGTCAGGTTCCTATCACCATGGCAACATTTATGATTTTTGTCTATTCATGTTTCTTTTGCATAATTGTATCTTTTATGTCATCACATGGGATGTGGAAGCTCGCTTGAGGGATGCATATTTTATTCAGATAAATTTTTTCAACTCTTGGGGAAGGATATTTAATTTTCCTATTGAACTTCAACCACTTCATCCCATTTCAATCAAATCCCTAATATCCAATGTAGAAACATAGGATAATCTTAATGAATCTTTTACATCATCCATCAAAGAATATCACACATAGTATCTTGGATTGTGGTCAACCTAATAACATGTATTTTGACATTGATTTTTCCATATGTATTATTTCTTCCTTGTCTTTCCTTATGGGTCATGTCCATGATCTTGTTGTAGATTTATTAGAAGATTCTTTTAAGTTTGGGCCCTTGTCTCATGGCTTGTACTTGCATACGCTTCACCAAATCATATATGGTTATTGTTGTTATGAAGTTCACCATTTGGTAGAGTAGTCGAGTGTAATGCATCGTTGTGGTTGCACTTCTTATTTATGTCAATTAGTGCACATGCTTGAGTGGTTTATCTTCTTCACTAAATTGCTTTTCATTTCGACTTTCCACAATCACATATTTTGGTCTAAAGCTTGGGAGAAATGTCTACGGATGCATTGGAAGTTCCACTTTATGTGATCCAACCTCTAATTATTAGTTTAGGCTACCTTAGGTTGCATGTATTTAGATTCATTCTACTATTCTTTGTTGAAATTTGGTACTGAAGGACAGTTGGTTCACTAAGGCTTTGATCTTTGGCCTAGGGAAAAGTGTCCAAAAGAATTTAATTTCTCTCCTAAAGTAACTTTATAATTTTTATAAAGTCAAATCCAATTTAAAAGTGATCTTAAGTGATAAAGTTATTAAAGTATAATTTTAAAGTGACTTTAATAAAGTCAATGTAAAATTAGAAAAGAAAAGTGACTTTGGAAATAAATGGCTAAGTGGGTCTTTATTAAAGTGGGGTGAATTGAAAAAATAGATAGTGAGATTTAAATGAGCATTTAATCTTAGCCCTAGATCTCAATCTATTTCAGCCATTGGATTGAGGGATTACCCAAAAGTCACTTAGGATTAGATTAAAGGAAGGAAAGGAGGAAAAGGTCATTCATTCTTTCATGAGCAGATTGAGAGAAGGAGAGCAAGAGAGCAAGGGAGATTTCTAGACTGGGAGGAGAAGGAGGCAGAATCTTGGCACACATTCCAAGGCAGCATTTTAGCAAATCCGTACAACTGAGTTAGCACACAGTGAAAGGCAGAACTTGGGCACAATTTTCTAGAAATCCATACAGCAAGTGCATATAAATCGAGGAGCAGAAATCCGTACAGAAAGTGGCTGTACATTGGCACGCAAATCGAGGCAAATCCGTACAACTGTACTGCTAGTTTTTCTGCACAAAAATCGAACAAATGCATACAACGTATTTATGGCAGCTTGCACGCTTTTCTAGGCAGGCTGTATGGTAGCATTTAAGGCTGAAATTGGGCACACAAATCAAGGAGGCCGTACAACATTTATTGTTGTTATGTTTTGCTGTTTGCAAGTTTTTATAGTTAGTTGTGAGGCATGAAAAACAAGATAAGTTGTAAAAGTTTGCTTGCTGATTTTTTGCTGAATATTTCTCTCACTGTAAAAAGCATTTTCCAGAAATAAGGAGCTTTCGAATTGGTTTTCCCCAAGAGTTTTAGGGAGTTTGTCCAGGGTCACCTTGACCAAAAATCACTGTGTTTAAATGTGTTGAATGGCTATTTGTATGTGCCGATTTTTATTTTTGCATTTTCCAGCATTCTGTAAAATTTCCAGAATTTGTGTTTTCAGCAAAATTTATTTTTCAGTTGTTGAATGTATGGATATGGGAAAGGGCATTTAACTATTTTGGAGAAATAAGGTGAAA
>APFE030942351.1:0-32764 GCA_000404065.3 Pinus taeda
ATAGATACATATTTGCAGGGGATGGGTTTCACAAAGAGTGAGGTAGATCCGAACCTTTACTTTATTGTGATTGGTGAGGAGCCTCTCATTCTGGTGTTGTATGTGGATGACTTGGTCATTACAGGTGCAGAGGGACTCATAGAGCACTGCAAGAGAGATCTTGCAACGGAGTTTGAGATGAAGGACATCGACTTGATGCATTACTTTTTGGGTTGGAGGTGTGGCAAGAGGAGGGGAATTTCTTCCTGGGGCAGGGGAAGTATATTGTGGATATCTTTAGTAGATTCCACATGGAGGATTGTAGACCCATGTCGACACCGATGATTACCAACTGGAAGAAGCTTCATGCTTCAGATTCCGAGTTGGTGGATCCTACATTATACAGACAGCTGATTGGTTCCTTGATGTATTTGGTCAACACTAGACCAGATATTTGTTTTGCAGTCAACACGATGAGTCAGTTTATGTGTGAGCCTAGGAAGGTTCACTGGGTGGCTGCAAAACACATTTTGTGGTACTTACAGGGTACAGTGGATTATGGTCTAGACTACAGGCAGGGAGATGGAGTGATATTGGCAAGATACACTGATTCTGATTGGGCAGGTTATGCTTCTGATAGGAAGAGCACTTCAGGGCGCTGTTTTGGGTTGGGGTTCAGCAGTAGTGTCATGGTTCAGCCGGAAGAAGCAGTCAGTAGCACTGAGTTCAACGAAAGCAGAGTATATGGCAACCAGTCTAGCTAGTTGTGAGGCCATCTGGCTTCGCAAGATGTTGTTTGGCTTATTTGGTCAGTCGTTAAGACCTTCAGTGATTTACTGTGATAATCAGAGTTGCATTAAACTCACGGAGAATCCAGTATTTCATGACAGGTCAAAGCATATCGGGATCAGATATCATTTCATCAGAGGCTATGTTCAGAAGGGAGCTGTGAAGCTTGAGTATATTTCCACTGATGAGCAGGTAGCAGACATTCTTACCAAAGCCTTACCACGGGGCAAGCATGTTTACTTCAGAGACAAGATGGGTGTGGTGAGGAACACCTTCCTCGGTAAGAGGGAGTGTTGAAATTTGGTACCGGAGGACAGGTGGTTCCCTTAGGCTTTGATCTTTGGCCTAGGGAAAAGTGTCCAAAAGATTTTAATTTTTCTCCTAAAGTGACTTTATAATTTTTATAAAGTTAAAATCTAATTTAAAAGTGACTTTAAGTGATAAAGTTACTAAGTCTAATTTTAAAGTGACTTTTATAAAGTCAATGAAAAATTAGAAAGGAAAAAAGTGACTTTGGAAATAAATGACTAAGTGGGTCTTTATTAAAGTGGGTGAATTAAAAAATAGAAAGTGAGATTTAAATGTGCATTTAATCTCAGCCATTGATCTAAATCTATTTCAGCCATTGGATTTAGAGATCACCCAAAGTCACTTGGATCACCCAAAAGTCACTTGGAGTTATATTAAAGGAGGAAAAGGAGGAAAAGATCATTCATTCTTTCATGAGCAGATTGGGAGAAGGAAAGCAAGAGAGCAAGGGAGATTTCTGGACAAGAAGGAGAAAAAGGCAGCAGTTTGGCACACATACCAGGCAGCTCTTCAGCAAAATCAGAACAGCAGAAAGACAAGCAGAACAGCAGCAAGAACAAGCAGAAAAAGTTGATTTTTTGCTGAAAACTGAGAAGTTTCCAGGTGGTCTGTTGCGCTGAAAACGGATAAATTTGCTTGCTGAAAAAAAATTATTTTGCTGTAATTTTTGCTGAAATTTTCTTGCTGTAAAAAGACATTTTTCAGAAATAAAGAAGAGCTCTCAAACTGGTTTTCCCCAAGAGTTGTAGGGGGTTTTTCCAGGGTCACGTTGACAAAAAATATCAGTGTTTTAATGTGTTTTAATGGCTGTTTATTACTGCTGATTTTTATTTCTGCAATTTCCAGCATTCTGTAAATTTTCCAGAATTTGTGTTTTCAGTAAAATTTATTTTTTCCAGCTTGTTGAATGTATGGTTATGGGAAAGGGCATTTAACTACATGGGAGAAATAAGGAGAAATTGAAAACCGGGGTGGGAAAACAGAAATTTTAACAAGCAAAAGCTTGCTCCTTTGATCCCACATCTTCCTTTGCTTTGAGTCTTGTTTCCTCTATCTTGCATAGAGACCACATTTCACTTAGTGGGGTGGCTTCCTTCTTGGCATATATGATTGATGTAAAGTTGCCCCAATCCTTAAGTAGAGCGTTGAGTACTACGGTTGTCATTTCTCTGTCAGACATGACTTCCCCTAGCTCTTGAAGTTGATCCCTCATCTTAGAGATCTTCATGAAGTAGGGAGCTATTCCTTCCTTTGATATCTTCATTTTGTACAATTCATTTCGTAGAGATATCACTTCTCCGACCATGGCTACTGAGAATAGCTCTACTAGTTTATCATAGATTTCTTTTGATGTTTCAAGTTTGGAGACATAACGAATGAGAGAGTCCTTGATGGATTCTATTAGAATCCTTTGAGCTCTTGTCTCATCCTTATTGTACTTGGCTAAGGCTTGAGTTTGTTTCTTAGTAGGAATAGTGATATTACCTTTGATGTGTTCTAGAAGTTCATTCTCCTTGAGAAGTAAATCAATCCTTTTCTTCCATGCAAGAAAATTATTGTACCTACCAATTTGTTGCTTTCCTTGCAAAAAGACATTGATGTATATTCAAAAGGGGACATATACTTGATAGATTTTGAGATGTAGGAGACTTGCTTTCTCCTTGAAGACTTGATGGCTTGCCTTTCTTAGACCTTGATGTTCTTCAAGTTGCTTTCTCCAAGTAGACTTGCTTGATGATGAGATGTGCTTGATGGCTTGTAGATGATGTAGGTCCTTCTTTGGTTTGCTCCTCTTGTAGGTGCCTTTATATAAGGCTCTTCCTTTTGTTGAAGAAAGTGTAACTAGGTTCGGTCTTCATGACATTGTAATTATGATTTTTGTAAAATGAATTTATTATTCTTTGTTGCATGGGCTTCATGAGCAAGAGGTTTATTTATTTAGTGGCTCCCATTGAGAGCCATAGGATGTCAAAGAGTCAATGTCATGTATAGAAAAGTCTAAACAACCCTCCAAGGCAAGCACAATCCTCCAAGACAAGCACAAGAAGAAGTTTGCACTCAAAACAATGCAAAACATAGTCATGTCAGCCTACAAATAAAGTAAATAAACTAAAGAAGTCATGTTGACTAATTATGGAGAGGAAACAACTATAAATACCCCGCTGGGGTCATCACAGGAAACAAGAGAATCTTGGACAAGTCTGAAATCTCGGATGGGTACAGGGAGGTACAAATCTTGGTGATGAATTACAGGATCTCAGTGATGAAGGATAGTGTCTCGGCAATAAAGAACAATGTCTCGGTGCAAGTGATAAGTGTGTCTCGGCCTCCTTATAACCACAGTCTCAATACTGAAACGCAGTCATAAAATAAAGCACAGTCACAATCTCGGTGAAGGAGATGATTTCAGGATCCGATAGTGGCACACATAGTCTCGGCATAGTCATGATGAGAAGACACTATGTCTCAAAGATGCAGTCACGATCTTAGCAAAGATATGATCTCAATGAAGACACAATCATAAGGCTATAATCTCGCTAAAGGTGTAGCTATGAGACAGTCATGATCTCGGTGGAGTTAGGGACAAACCTCAATCATATATATGGAAACCTCGTTGGTATGGTGAAGATCTCGATGAAGAAGCAGTGATGGTGCAACTATGATGAGCTCAACTGTGAACAAAGAAAGAGGATTGGTGTCTTGGTCTTGGAGTGGCCTAATCGATCAAGGGTCATGGTCTTGGTATTCATCAATTGGAATCTCTATAAGAAGAATTTTGTGCGGGTTTTCCTCTCCAAGAGGGAGAGGTTTTGGCCCTGGCAGGATGCCAACATCTTGTGTTCTTGTCTCTTTGTTTTGGTAGCTATTTGATGAACTAACGAAGACATACTCTAATAATAATAAGAGAAGATTGGAACAAGAAGAAAAATTGAAAAACACCTCACAAATAGTTATCATGCCTAGAAGAATCTCATTAATTCTAACTGCCCTAGATTCTTCAACACCTTTTGCTATGTAGTCTTCCTTGATAATTGATAAATGGTAGACCTTCTTGTCCTTGAAGTGATTCAGACTTCTTGGCTAGTTGCTTCAACTTTTGTAGATGTCCTTCCTTGATGAGTGTTCTTGAAATGCTCTTTCCTTGATGTGTCACCTTAGCTTTGATACCATGTTGAAGAATCAAGGGCAATTAGGTGTAGTGTGATTCTTCTTGACTTGATAACAATTTGTGGAGTCTTTTTACTTTTCTTGTTAACTTAATCTTCTCCGTCTTCTTATTAATGCATGTGTGTGTACTTCATCAAATCGCTATCAAAAACATAAGAACAAGAACACAAGATGTTGGCTCTCTACCAGGGCCAAAACCTCTCTTCTCTTGAGAGGAAAACCCTTTAGTAAGTTTCTCTTATTGAAGCTTCTTATTGATCAATGCCAAACCCTAGATCCTTGACTAGAATGTTCTCCAAGTACAAGTCAAGTCCTTCCTCCTTTCTGCACTTTGTTCCCTGACACTTCCTTCTTCCGGCTCTTCGTCCTCCTTCCAACTGTTGTTAGATGTTGTTGCACTTTCTCTAGAAGAGATACCTTATTCTTGATCTATGATGAGACTCCTTCCTTGTGATGATCTCTTCCTTCCTCTTGACCAAATGAGCTTCTTCCTTGAGGTGTAGGTACATACTTGATATGACTGTCCTGCAACCCTAATTTCTCGCATGTGTGGAAGGTTTACTTGATGTTGTATGCCCTTCTCTCCTTCACTTGAGTGCCCTTCTTCTACACTTGAGTAGGAGGCCTTGTAGGCATAGATTTAACTCCAAACAATGAGAGATAGTTGACAGCGAGTTGCTGCTGTCATAACTGCAGGGACAACCCTCCTTTTTCCTTGCACGTGTGACTGCAGTTGCCCTAGAATAGAGCTCCAAGGCTCGATGTTTCTTCCTCCTTCTTCGCTGTCCTTGGAGACCCTTTTCTTGCCTTCTACCTTCGCTGATTTCAGAGACAAATGCGTTGTTTGTTGAGGGAGCGGACAACCTCTATATATAGAGGACTGTCCCTTCTTTAGGCCGACCAACTGTTTGTAGGCTGACTTGCTATCTTTGCTTCGGATGGCTTCTTTGGTGGTGTCGCATGCTTGGAGGAGATCTGACTTTGCTTGGAGGGGTATTATTTGGCTTTTATACAAACGTATACATGGTGTAACATGCCCTTAAGGTCTTCAACATTTTCTTTTGACTATTTGACTCACCTATAGCACTTTAACATTTACTAGACCTATTTCAGTGAGCAAGAAACTCATTGACATATGTTGTAAAAATAATATTTTTTTCTTGAATAAATACAAATATCAAAAATAAATTTATGAAGACCGAACCTAGTTACATTTCCTTCAACAATTTCTTCGTCTTTTGGATGTGCATCAGTCTTATCTTGTTGAGACATGCCTAGAGCTTTAAAGAATGCTGCTCTTTGAGAAGGAATCTTTAGAAGTTCTAACAATGGGACCGAAATCTTAACACTGTTTATCCACGCGGCTCAATCAATTTTCAATTCTGATTGATAGCTTTTAGATGCAACCTGTTTATTTTGACTATGATCCTTGCTTTTCTTTTGGTAAGTATAACCTTTGCTTCTAGCAATTTCCAGAATCTGCTCCTCAAAGGGAGTTTCACCATAAATCTGTGTGATAGGATTTTTTTCATCACTGAAGTCGTTGATGGTGATAGATGAAGGGATCATGTCCGTGCAACGACTTTCCTTTGAAGAATTAACATTATTTACTTGTTCACTGGTTCCTTCCTCTAGGAGTTTTCTAGCAAAAGCACATGAACTTTCCTCTTGAAAACTTTCACACGACCTACAAAATGGAATAGGCTAATCGACGACATTAGTAGAGTCAAGAGGAGTAGGAGGCCTTTGATCATTTGGAGGATTTCTTCTTGGCCATGGATTCTTGTTACCTCAATTGTTATTATTATTTCTAGGTTGGACATTCTGAGCTTGATTTCGTTCCATCTGGATTAGCCTAGATTGCACGACACTCATTTCTCTAGCATGCTCAACTCTCATTTCCTTAATCATTTTAGTGAGTTCCTTAATTGGGTCATGCTCTACCTCCTTTATTTCTGATTGGACCTTTTTCAAAACTAGGAATTTCAGACTTCTCAGACGCTTTCTTCTTTTTCTAACTCTTTATCTATAGCTTGAGCAGACGTTGGATCTGTTGGTTTTGCACGTCTTATTATATAAGATGTCACAACACAAAATGCTTCAAGATGCTGCTCTAATAAAGACTTGTCTGGAGGTTTATAGTCTTGAGTCATTTCTTTGATGATACCGTTGAATCTCTGATTAAATCCTTCAACTGTTTCATGTGAAAATTCCAAATTGGAACGCTGTTGCAGCATCTGGTATTATTTCTCCTAATTGTTAATTAATTAACAATCTATATGTTATTGCAAATATCGAAATAAACACAGTGCAACCTTCACAAATAAAATTATGCGGACAAATAAAATGCTGGAAGCTGGGAAATGTTAGCACACGCATAAAATTAACACAATTATTTTTGGAAAAAGGTCCCCAAAAAACCCAACTTGGGAAAACCGGTGCAACAGCTGAGGGTTTTATTATTATGCAGTAGTGAGAAATTCTGAGTACAACTGGATGCTGAAATCTAGTAATCCTACTGAGAAAAATACTGGCAAAAATCTAGTGACGAATTTCCTCACCCCATAGGCAAACCCCGACACAACTTGCCTTCAGAAACTCGGCCCTCTGACCCTCTATGTCAGCCTCTGCATAGTCTGCTTGATGTCAAGCCTCTGATTGATTTCTGATGAAGTCATTCTGCCCTTTGCTGGCTGGAAAAATGCTTCTCTGACACTATGGGAATCCTTCTTGGCCTCTGGAATTGAAGACGTTTTTCCCTGTTAGCAAATCAAACTTGCCTCTAGAAGCTACAATGTAGCCCCTTTGTCAACTTCTCTGTGGCTCTTCTGCCTTTCTGCAAATGCACTCACTGTATCTGGAATACTTCCTCCAACCTCACTGTCTCTTCCCCTCTCACACTGCTTCGATTTCTAGCTCTCTCCGACAACTAACTGTTGCTACTTTGGAAATGGATCTGCCAAGAAGTCAAACTACTCAAGTGCTTCTCCATCACCACATTGACCTCCTTTTATAATCCACAGTTTGAGCATCAATGACCAAGATTAAAACATAACCAATGGCTAGGATCATCTCTGGATTGATTTGTGTGAGTTTCTAGATGATTCTCGCCTTGACTTAATTAACGCTGGTTAATTAACCATATTCCCTAAGTTTAGACTTAGGAAATATTTAAAAACTAGTTAACAATCTGATTAAGTCATTTCTAGGTGGAATTTCCAAAAACGATTTCTGGGTTTTGGAGATCTCATGTATTCTAGACTCTCCATGAAATTTCATGGCTAGAACACATTTGATGCTGCAAAAAATAACACTCCCTCTTAGCGAGGAATGTGTTTTAATGCTGCACTCCCTGCCACAACACCCTGTCTCTGCATCATTTCCTATCATGTTGTTGATGTCTGGCCATACTACCCACCAACCTCTACGCCACTCTGATATATGTTGCATCTGTGCTGTTGCTGACGCTGCCATACTGCTGCCAACACTGCATCTACACTGCAACTCCCTCTCGTTTGTTGTTGCTGCAACTGCAACATCTGCAACTGAAAAACATCCAAAATATCGAATCAACTGTGATCAGTATGATGCATCTGTCTCCCTAGTCTCTGACTGCTACTAGCATCTGCACTGTCATTGAAGAATTTGCGTTGCTGCTGACTCTGCATTGTGCCAATTGCAATGTTGCCAACTCTACACTACGCTCCCCAACATCTGACTGCTACTAGTCCTTGCAACTACCACTCGGGCATCTGACTGCTACTAGTCCCTGCAACTGCCACTTGGGCATCTGACTACATCAATTGTCACCGATCCATCCTGCTACTAAATATTGTGGGCCCCCATAGCTAGGTAATGGTCCATGAGGTGAACTCCTCAAGGATTGCCCAACTGTAGCACTCTGGGGTTACATCACCAAGTCACCCCACCTCACTCTTGGAGGTATATTGGCAAACATAGTGAAGTCTTCCTGTAGCGTGGAGGAAAGCCTATTAATCTCTGCTGAAGCTGCCTGCTGGTCCTGCTTTTCGTCCTTGTCCTTTCTTCTGATAGCACACTGGGTATTGTAGTGACCGAGCTCACCACACCTAAAGCACTTGACCTTTGACAGGTCCTTCTTCTTCTTTCTCTGCTCCACCTGTCCTTGAGTGGGACCCTTTGATGCGAGGGCCATATTCTCCTCCTCCTTCGCCGTCTTTGATCCGTTGCTGCTGCCACTTATGGAGCTCTTTAACAAAGCCCATCTCAACTCCTCCTGCTGCAAATCGGCCCACATTCTATCCCAGTCTGGTAGCCTATATTTGCCCAATATGCTTTGGACAAAAACTGTTGAAATTTGATGACTAAAATGTTTCTACAATCCCAACTTGGTTTTAATTTCACCTTATCACTCCTATTCAGTTAAATGCCATTTCCCATAAACATACATTCAACATATAGAATTCTGGAAATGAAATTTTCAGATTAAAACACATGGGACTATCAACACATGCTGAAAATAAGTATAGACATAAACAGAGCAGCAACACACATAAAAATACACAGATTTTTGGTCAACTTAGTGTTGATTTGGGGTAGCATCGGATGTGCTCTAGCCACCAAATTGGGTGGAGAGGTTGGCGCACATGAGATTTCCAATATCTAAAAAGGGTTTGGGCAGATTCTAAACAGTTCAGGAGATATTAAAATAATTAATATTTTTAATGGAGTCCCTAAGTCTAAACTTAGGGAAAATAAATTATTAATGTGTATTAATGTGAAAATGTGTTAGAATGGTCCAAAAGACATGGATCAAGCCGATCTAATCTTAGCCGTTGATTAGGGACTTAATCTCGGTCGTTGATATGTCAACGAGAAAAGTATAAGAGGAGGCTTAAGGGTCACTTGGAGAGCACACCAGATGATCAGTCATTCTAGTCTTTAGAGCGAGGTTTGCTAAGAGAGATAGAATCAGTGATTGAAGTTGCAGCTGAGGGGCAGTGAGTACAGAGAGACAAAGAGGCAGAGATAGTGCCGAGAGATCAGCGTAGGAGCCAAAGAGAGATGCAGAACCAGCCAGGGCTCATGCAGGGCCACGCAGAGGCAGGCAGGAGTTGCACAGTGCTTCAAAGAGGCCATTGTTGCTAACGTAGAGGGCTAGAAAGTTGACGCAGGGCCTCTTGAGGCTGACGCAGACCCATTCAGGGTGACGCAGGGCCAACGTTGGGCAGAGAGAGGCTGATGCAGTCCAAAAAGGCAGACACTCGGGTTTCTGGAGTAGATTGGAGCTGAGGAGCTGCCAGAGGGTTTATCCGGGGTTTCAGCTAGGACATTGTCTCACATTAAGAGGTACTATTGCCAAGGGCATTCTCTGTTGGGTAAGCTGGATTTGGCACCCAACTTATACTCTGAAATTTCTTAGTAAGAAAACCCTTAGATAGCTGCACCAGTTTTCCTGCATTGGGTTTTTCCAGGGACATTGGTCCAAAAATAACGATGTCATTTTGTGTGCTTGTTTCTGTTTCCTTCAGTAGATGATTTGTAATATGTTGAGCATGCACTAGTGTTTATTTTCAATATTTACATTGTAAATAACTTGTTAAATAACATAACAAGTAGGTAGGAATAAATTAGTAAAGTGCATGGAGGGTTTCAAACTAGTAGACTTAGAAACTTCAACATGGTATTAGAGCGTGGTTGCAGATCACAGGAGAACTGAGGACATCAGTCGAGTGGAGCAATAGCAACAGAAAACAGTTGTCTTGAGTGACAGAAGCTGTTTCTAGCAGAGCAGCAACAAGGGAAGGGTGACGCAGTGCCTGCGTCATCAAGGGTGAGCCAGGAAGAGGCAACACAGAGGTTAAGGGAGGCAAAGGGAGACTCATGCAGAGCCACGTAGAAGCTAGGAGGGCTGACACAGTTGGCTGAGGAGGCCGAGTTACTGGTGCCGGGATTGTGCAGAGCCTAGGAGCTCTCACCTTCAGGTTGCTGGGGTTTAGGAGGCTGTGGGAAACTTGCAGAGTGGAGCTGGTGGGGTATTGTAGTCAAAACAATACCTAATAGGGCAAGGAGGAGGGAGTTGCTATTGAGGGGTTCTAGCCGAAAAATCCAGATCAGTGGTGTAGTTGCACAAACGATCAGAGTAGGGGGCATCTCGACATTGGTAGAAGGGTTTCTAGGAGGGAAATTGAGGCTCAGAGGAGTCATACCGAGAACTTCCAGGAGGGACGTAGAGGAGACAAACGATGATTGTGCCATGAGTGCTCATGTGCCACTTCAGAAGAAGTGGGGAGACATCGAGCTGTAGTCAAGCGGACTACAGACGATGAGGGGCAGGATCCTCGAGGTACCCAACCTCTTGGATTAGACCTTGCTACGGGAGCCCCGAAGAGGAGTAGCAAGACTCGCTGAGTCGGGTAGAGAGGGATGCGGATGGAGCGGTAGAGGGAGCTACAGTGCAGGAGTCTCGAGACAACGCGAGGCTAGCAAGCTGCAACAGTGCGAGAGGCACAGGAGTGTTGCACCAGTGCAGGATGGCATAGAGAGGTGTGCAACGGTGCGAGATGCAGGGAGTTGTTGCAGTAGCACAGAGGTCAGAGAGGGAGCACTTATCAGCGGCAGAGGGAGCTTCAACATCAGGAGGGTCTCTAGCCCAACAGAGAGGTCAGAGTTGGGAGATCAGTTACTTACTTCTCAGTAATTGAGTTACAGTGCAATAGTGGGCAACACGATGCAACATGATGAGAGGAGGTGCAGTGCTGGGAGAAAGGACCAGTAGCAACACGGATGCAGAGGGAGCTGTTGTACAAATGCAACAGTGACAGTGGCAGAACTATGGGCAGTAGTACATGATACATTAGTGTAGAGGATGGTGGGCAGCAGGCCTAGCATCAACACAGGGACCGATGCTAGATGATCAGAGTAATAATCAGTGAGGAGTATTGCTAGAGCACAGTCCTCGCTAAGAGGGAGTGTTGATTTTGGGTAGCATCGGATGTGCTCTAGCCACAAAATTTGTTGGAGAGGTTGGGGCACATGAGATCTCCAATACCCAGAAAGGGTTTGGGCAAATTCTAAACAGTTAAGGAGATATTAAAATAATTAATATTTTTAATGGAATCCCTAAGTCTAAACTTAGGGAGAATAAAATATTAATGTGTATTAATATGAAACTGTGTTAGAATGGTCCAAAAGACATGGATCAAGCTAGATCTAATCTTAGCCATTGATTAGGGACTTAATCTCGACCGTTGATATGTCATCGAGAAAAGTATCAGAGGAGGCTTGAGGGTCACTTGGAGAGCACACCAGATGATCAGTCATTCTAGTCTCTAGAGCGGGGTTTGCTAAGAGAGATAGAATCAGTGATTTAAGTTGCAGCTAAGGGGAAGTGAGTACAAAGAGACAGAGAGGCAAAGATAGTGCCGAGAGATCTGCGCAGGAGCCAGAGAGAGTGATGCAAAACCTGCCAGGGCTCAGGAAGAGGCATCTAGGCGCTGCGCAGTGCTTCAGAGAGGCCAGTGTTGCTGACGCAGAGGGCCAGAAGGCTGACGCAGGGCCTCCTGAGGCTGACGTAGGCCCATTTAGGGTGACGTAGGGCCAACACTGGGCAGAGAGAGGCTGACGTAGTCTAAAAAGGCAGATGTTGGGGTTTCTGGGGCAGATTGGAGCTAAGGAGCTGCCGGAGGGTTTATTTAGGGTTTCAGCCGGGACATTTGTGTCAGATTGAGAGGTACCACTGCCAAGGGCATTCTCTGTTGGGTACGCTAGATTTGGCACTCTGAAATTGCTTAATAAGAAAACCCTTAGATAGCTGCACCGGTTTTCCTGCATTGGGTTTTTCCGGGGACATTGGTCCAAAAATAACGGTGTCATTTTGTGTGCTTGTTTCTGTTTCCTTTAGTTGATGATTTGTAATATGTTGAGCATGCACTAGTGTTTATTTTCAGTGTTTACATTGTAAATAACTTGTTAAGTAATGGAACAAGTAGGTAGGAATAAATCAGTAAAGTGCATGGAGGGTTTCTAACTGGTAGACTTAGAAACTTCAACACTTAGACCAAGGCAAAATCCCTTCAAAGTTCTCCGGGGAAAACTTGTTAGAGAGCTCTTCAAATTTATTTATCTTTCAAGTTCAGGGAAAATACATTTGCAAACAAAACAAAACAACAAAATACAACTTATCTCTTTAGCCCAAAACTCCTTGACAACCGTGCCCACTTTGCCTCGATTTTCGTGCCTACTTGAAGCCGAAAATTTGTGTTGTATGGATACGGCTATATGGACTATACTGTATGGATTTCGTATGGACTATACGGACAACAAACTGAATTTTTGGACAGCAAACTCAGTGTGGACAACAAACTGATATTTTGGGACAACAAGGTGTGCTGGAAAGTTCATTTCTCCATTTTCTTGGTTTTGTAAATTTTGGACAGCAGTCATGGTCATGTTCTTAAGGATAGAGGACAAACTGGACGGGATATCCAACTATGTCGTTTGGAAGAACAAAATTCAGACAGTGTTTGAGGAGGCAACAATTTGGAACATAGTGCGGCAAGTGGTTATACCTCCTACTGCTGCAGATGAACTTGTTGAATTCACAAAAAATAATGCAAAGGTAAAAAGGATTTTGATGGACAGTCTGAAGGATCATGTGGTTTCTTAGATGAGAGGAAACACATATGCATATCAGATATGGACAACTCTAACCACTCTCTATCAGAGTACCAATGAGAGCAGGAAGATGGTACTCAAAGAACAATTGAAGAACATCATGATGACAAAGGTTGAAAGTGTAGTTCATTATCCTGACAGGGTCAAACATGTACGTGATTATTTGACTGCTATTGATGAGGCAGTTGCACCCATAGAGTTTGTCCGGATAGCTGTAGCAGGACTTCCTAAGTCTTGGGAGGTCTTTGGAGATGCTGTTAACTGTAGGGAGAATCTTCCCAATTGGGACAGATCCTGGGATGATTGTGTGCAACATGAGATACAGAAGACTGGTAGTGGTGGGGTGAAGATAGCAGATGAGGAAGATGT
Organism: Pinus taeda; assembly: GCA_000404065.3. NCBI lineage: Eukaryota > Viridiplantae > Streptophyta > Pinopsida > Pinales > Pinaceae > Pinus > Pinus taeda. Next base: position 13,270 of record APFE030942351.1, read on the forward strand.
AGCCTTGATAGCCAAGGGGGAAGAACAAAGGGAAGGCCAAGAGAGGAGCCTCATCAGATGGGGCTAAGGGAAAAGAGAAGAAGAAGAAGAAAGATACAGATATGTCCAAAGTCAGATGTTGGGCATGTCGGAAGATGGGGCACTATGCTTCTACGTGTCCTGAGAGGAAGAACAAGGGGAAGAAGGGCACTTCAGCTTCAACAAAGGTGGAGCAATTTGCTTCACTTTTTGACCAACACTTTGCATTTATTACTTCTACATCTAGTAGGAGTACATCATCCGATGTGTGGTACATAGACAACGGGTCTTCCCAGCATATGACAGGTGCACGAGAGTTCTTTTCAGAGCTTGCAGAGAGGGCACTTGATATTGAGATTGTACTAGGAGATGACCACACTGTGAGAGTTGTTGGTGTGGGGACTGTGACCTTTGAGAGGAAGTCTTTGCCTTCTTTGAAGGTCATGGATGTTTTGTATGTTCCGGAGATGAAGAAGAAGTTGATTCCAGTTTCTGCTATGGAGAAGAAGGGGTTTGACGTCACTTTCTCAGGAGGGTAGGTATTGATGCATCCAAGGGGAGCTTCCATCACTTCGGCCAAAGTGATTGGAGTCCTCTCTGGGAAATTATACAGGTTCAGTTTTAAGTCGGCAGGAGCATTGGTGAGTAGTACATCTGGTAGCACTCACACTAGTACCACCAGCAGTAGAGACTTGTGCAATTTATGGCATCGGATGATGGCACATATGTATCATGGAGCTTTGAGAGTACTGAGGGAGATCACTACTGGAGTTCTTGATTTCGGTGTCGAGCATTATGAGGTCTATAGAGGGTGGGCTTTGGGCAAGTACACCAGTTACCATTCCCAACGAGCGACAGTAGATCTACAGGTACACTAGACTTGATTCATATTGATGTTAGTGGTCATATGTTTCATGTGTCTTTGGGTGGTTATGAGTATTATGTTATATTCATTGATGACTACTATAGGAGGACTTGGATATATTTCCTGAAGACCAAGGGTGAGGTCTTTAGTCGTTTTAAAGAGTTCAAAGCTCTTGTGGAAAAGCAGACGGGTAGGAAGATTCGAGTCTTGAGGTCAGATAATGGTGGTGAGTACACCGATGGTGGGTTTTCTGACTCTTGTTCACAGGAGGGCATTATTAGAGAGTTCACAGTTCCTTACAACCCCTAGCGGAATGGGGTGTCTGAAAGGAAAAACAAAGCTATTGTTGGGGCTGCTATAGTGATGATTCATGATTAGGGGTTGCCTTTGTTTTTGAGGGCTTAGGCCTGCAATACTACTATTTATCTTCAGAATAGGAGTGCTCACAGAGATTTGGAGAATATGACTCCAGAGGAGGCTTATACTAGAGAAGCCTCATGTGGGACATCTTCGTATCTTTGGATGTCTCACATATTTTTATATCCCCAAGGAGCAGAGGACGAAGCTGGAACCCATGGCAGAGAAGGGTATCTTTATGGGTTACAACGAGACTTCAAAGGCCTATTAGATCTTCATTCCTTCTAAACGGAGAGTGGTGATTAGGAGGGATGTGAAGTTCGAGGAGAAGAGCGCGTATCAGAGATCCCGCAAGTATGATGAGAGAGAGTCACAAACTTCTTGTCAACAGGGAGGTCAGGTATAGGGAGCAGGACCTCAGGGTTCTGGATCGACTGGTACAGGAGGTACTTCAGTGTTAGTGACATTTGGGGCACCAATGGTGAGTTCACCGAGCACTTCTTTAGGGAGTCCATTGGTACAAAGTTCACATGGCACTTCAACTAACACAAGCACAGGTTCTTCGGGACAAGTGCTGGTACAGGTACACCAGGGTCAGTTGGAAAACCTTCAGGTTCACCAGATTGTGGGGCATAGGATGAGGTTCCCTGTGGGGAAGCTTCTTCAGGGAAGAGCAGGGAAGCTTCTTCAGGGAAGAGGAGGCCCAAGTGGCTTCAAGACACCTTGAAGAAAGGAGAGTCTGTTGGTCCTCCGAAGGGGGTGAACATGGAGCGTGTGCCACTGGAGTGGTTTTGCAGTTATGTAGCCAAGGCTACCAACATTGTTGACTCTGAGCCTACTAGCTATGAGGAGGCTGCCAGCCAGGATGTATGGAGAGAGGCTATGGTGGAGGAGTATGCCTCCATAATTAAGAACAATGTCTGGGAAGTTGTTCCTAGGACAGAGGGCAAGTCAGTTGTGACTTCCAGGTGGCTCTACAAGATCAAACATGCTGTGGATGGTAACATTGAGAAGTTCAAGGCGAGGTTTGTGGCTAGAGGGTTCTCACAGATAGAGGGAGTTGACTATGATGAGACCTTCGCTTTCGTAGCTCGGTACACTTCTATCTAGTCCCTTGTTTCTATTGCTGCAGAAATGGGTTGGCAGATCCATCAGATGGATGTGAAGATCGCATTTCTGAACGGAGTTATAGAGGATGTGTATGTTGAGTAGCCATAGGGCTTTGAGGTACTTGGGCGGGAGACCCATGTATGCCGGTTGAGGCGAACACTCTACAGACTTAAGAAAGCTTCGAGATCTTGGTATTCGAGGATTGATACTTACTTGCAGCAGATGGGTTTCACGAAGAGTGATGCAGATCTGAACCTATACTACATTGTTGTAGGGGATGATCCGCTCATTCTTGTGTTGTATGTTGATGACTTGTTCATTATTGGGGTAGAGAGACTGATTAGTGGTTGCAAGGAGGATCTTGCTATGAAGTTCGAGATGAAGGACATTGGGTTGATGCATTACTTTTTGGGGCTTAAGGTGTGGCAACAGGAGGGGCATATCTTTTTGGGGCAGGGGCAATATGTTGTGGATGTGTTGAGCAAATTTCACATGGAAAACTGTAGACCCATGTCTACACCTATGATCACCAACTGGAAGAAGCTTCATGCTTCAGATTCTAGTTTTGTGGATCCCACATTGTATAGGCAGCTTATTGGGTCCTTGATGTATCTGGTCAACACTAGGCCAGATATATGCTTTGCAGTGAACACACTTAGCTACTTCATGGTTGAGCCCAAGAGGGTGCATTGGGTAGCTGCAAAGCACATTCTTCGCTACGTGCAGGGGACTGTTGATTATGGTCTGGACTATAGGCGGGGAGATGGAGTGAGGTTGGCAGGTTATGCAGATTCAGATTGGGTAGGCTGTGCTTCTGACAAGAAAAGCACTTTAGATTGTTGCTTTGAATTGGATTTGGCAGTTGTGTCATGGTTCAGTCAAAAGCAAAAGTCAATTGCTTTGAGCTCTTCTGAGGCTGAGTATATGGCTGCTAGCCAGGCTAGTTGTGAGGCGATTTGGCTTTACAAGTTGTTGTATGGCCTATTTGATCAGGAGTTGAGACTGACGGTTATTCACTGTGATAATCAAAGTTGCATTAAACTCACGGGGAATCCAGTGTTTCATGACAGGTCAAAACACATTGACATGAGATATCATTTCATGAGGGACTATGTTCAAAAGGGGGCAGTGAAGCTGGAGTATATATGAACAGATGAGCAGGTGGCTGATGTTCTCACGAAGTCCTTGCCAAGAGGCAAGCATGTCCATTTCAGGGACAAGATGGGTGTGGTGAGAAACACTTTCCTTGGTAAGAGGGAGTGTTGATTTTTAATGTACCTTGGACAAATGGTTTCCCATGGGTTAGTCTCTACCGAGGGAAAAGTGTCCAAAATAATCTTTTTCCTAAGTGTGACTTTATAAAGTGAAAGTGACTTTATAAGTGGTAAAGTCAACGTTAAATTATAAAGTGAAAAGTGACTTTAGACATAAAGTACAATGTGGGTACTTTATTTAATGGGTGAGTTAAAAAATAGAAAGTGAGAATTAAATGCACATTTATTCTCATCCCTTGATCTAAATGAATTTGAGCCAGTAGATCTTAGGGTTGCCCAAAAGTCATTTAGGGAAACAAAAGGGGGAAAAGAAAAGAGGGACTGCATTCATTCTTCATGAGCAAATTGGAGAAAGGAGGCTGAGAGCTGGAGAAAAGTTCTGAAGGAGAAATTTGCTGCAGCACGCTGAAGGAGTGATTTTTGGGCAAAGCTGGGCACATAAATCAAGGCATAGAAGACAACAGAAGGTACATTATGAACAACATTTAATGCTGTGAGCTGCACGCTATTCGAGAGAAGTTTTTGAGATTATTTTTGTTTTGAAAAAAAATTGTACAGTGGTATGGAAATCCGTACAGTATGCATGAAATCCGTACAATGCAGTCTGTATCCATATAATACATATTTTCAGCTTCAAGTGGGCATGGAAATCGAGGCAAAGTGGGCACGGTTTTCAAGGAATTTTGGGTTGAAGAGATAAGTTGTATTTTTCTATTTTGTTTCTATTGCAAATGTATTTTTCCTGAACTTGAAACATAAATAAATTTGAAGAGCTCTCTAATAGGTTTTCCTCAGAGAAGATTGAAGGGGTTTTGCCTGGGTCTAAGTTGACCAAAAATTTGTGTGTATTTTTATGTGTGTTGCTGGTCTGTGTATGTCCATATTTATTTCCAGCATGTGTTGACAGTCCCATGTGTTTTAATTTGAAAATTTCATTTCCAAAATTCTATGTGTTGAATGTATGTTTATGGGAAAGGGTATTTAACTGAATCAGAGTGATAAGGTGAAATTAAAACTGGGTTGGGATTGTAGGAAACTTTTGAGTCATCAAATTTCAATAACTAGCATCATTTACAATATAACTTGCAGAAATTGGGTTTACAATGAGAAAACTGTTTTGGTTGATGAATTTTGAAAAAATTTCTTCACGTCTTTGCATTATGCTTCCTTGGACTTGTGGACAAAGTGTGGTCAACAAGTACCAACTGTTGAAGAAAGTGTAACTAGGTTTGGTCTTCATAATGACATGATCTTTGTAAATGATGTAATAAAAGGAAATAAATTATTTTTGTATGCCTTGCTACATGGGTTTCATGAGCAAGAAGTGCCACTAGGTGAAAGACTTCTTCTTGATGTCTTTAAGATTTATTTATATGTCAAAGAGTCATGTCATATGTATAGAAACTCTTCATGAGTTTATGTAAATGTATACAAGTCCACAAAGTTCTGAAGAAGCCCTCCAAATACCAAGCATAATCCTCCAAGAAGTCTCCAAACGAAAACAAGAAGAAATTCTTCATGTCGGCTCTAAATAGAATTAATTAAATAAATGAAAGTCACATCGGCTCAAGGAAATAGTCATGACAGTTCATGGGTTCATGTCGGCTCAAATATAGGTGGCTCACCACTATAAATACCCCGTCAAGGTATCCACAAAACGCAGATCACAGTTTCACATTTCTCTCTGAAAGTTCATGAAGATGGGTGCAGGTCTCCGCAAATAAGAAGAGACAGATCTCGGGTTCTTTCTCTGAAATTTCGCATGAGAATGGAGGAGCAGATCCGTACTACAAGTAGGCATACAAGGAAGGGCTTGACTACACCTCGGATGGGTATTAGGTGCAGGCAAGGAGGCATACAAGGAAGGGTTTGACTACACCTCAGATGGGTATTAGGTGTAGGCAAGCTAGACTCGGATGCATGGAGGAGCAGACATGACCTTGAATGAATAGTTAACCTCGGCATAAGAATATCTCCATAGTCCTGGTAAGCCGCAGTATGAACAGTAACAATATGATCTGTCTCAGATCCATAACAATGAAGGAGCATGACAATCTTGGCATGATGAAAGGAAGGTAAGATCACAGTCTCGACCTAGTTAGAAGGTAAGATCACAATCTCAGTGGATCTACCTCACAACAGTCAAGGTATGTGTATATGATGGAAAGGATTTCAGAACCCTTACTATCCTCACTGTCTCAACTTAATAGATATCATAATGATTCTAGATCTCAGTGTCGGCATATGTATATATCATCATGTTGAAAACAATTCTGAAGTCTCGGTATATATAGGTGCAGTGATGAGGGTTTCAAGCAGTGTCAAGTGCTGCTGTAGCAATGACAGTGATGGTTATATTATCGACATAATGGAAGAATCTATGACAAGGATAAAGTCATGATCCAGTTTGTGTAAGATCATGATCTCGTTTAAAATGCAGAGGTCACCTCTCTAGCAATTTCAAGGGACAATCATGGTGCAACAATGAAGTGATCAATGATGGCAACATAAATGAAGATATCAATGATGCAGTAGTGCGGTAGTGATGATGATCTCAGCAGTGGCAAGGAAGAGGATTGATGTCTTGGTCTTGGAGAAGCAGATTGTGTTAAGGGTCGGTATTCGTCAATGGAATCTCTATAAGAAGAATTTTGCATGGGTTTTCCTCTCCAAGAGGGAGAGGTTTTGGCCCTGGTAGAAAGCCAAATATTTGTGTTCTTGTCTCTATTGTCTTGATAGCAGTTTGATGAAGCTAACATACACACACTAATAATAATGGAAACATTAAGCTAAGATAAATTGTATAAATACTTCACAAATTGTTATCATGTAAGGAAGAATCATTGTATTTTCTGAATGCCCTAGATTCTTCAACATGGTATCAAAGCGATTGGTTCGGAAGTCAAAGAGGGCAAAAAAGAGACATGCCAACATCAAGTTTCAAGCATAGCAAGATGAAGAATATCAAGATCTCTACCTTGATCAAACCCTAGTCTACAACAACAGTACGTAAACACAAGGATGGGTGATCAAGGAGACAATCTACAACAACAAGATCTTGTATCTCAAAGATGACACCATTTCGAAGAGGATCGAAGTCCAAGAAGCAATCTACTATTACAGTGAACTACAATAAGGGTTTTGGAGATCAATAATCTAAAGACGAAGTATTCAGAACTCTGGTTTATAGCAACAACTTTGGTGTCTTCCACAATCCACATCATAGCATGATCTCAACATTCCTGTGATTAGATCCTTTCAATGAAGAACATTTCGGATTCCTACTCAAAGAACCAGATCATCTACTGCATAGTGTTCAAATTTGTATACAGTACTCGATGTGGAATGAAGGTGTTCACTAATTGATGGATCTCTATATCATGACAAGCAATCACAAGTCAATGTTGCATACTACACAATTATATCAGCGGTTTGTTGATATATACATCAAGATAGCTTGAAGGCAAGGAAGGAAATATGCCTATCAAAGATCTCAACCGAAGGAAGCACCAATATGTCCACTCTAACTTTGCCAACTTGATCAAGGGGAGGATTTCATCTTCACAATAAAGTAAGTACCCTTTTCATTTTATAATCAAGTTTGGTTTTATGACTTCATGATTTCAAGAAGGCCTATATATTGGATAGGTCATCAAGGTTCTTGCATGGAATGAAAAATATTGTTATAATCCTTAGAGAAGTTAGTACATCAACGTCTCCTTTGAATTCATGAGAACTCTTAAGAAAGGAGACATAAGAAGGATACATGAAATACTAGAGGATATACTATTTGAAATGCAGTAAAGAAGAATGAAGAAATATCTTCATGAGATCTTAGTTACGAGATTTGGGAAAAATGATGAGAAAATAATCATCATTGATATTGGTATTGACAAGCAAGGTAACGAATGTCCATGAACAAGAAGGTTACCCAGATCAATAGTTTGTGGTCTCTATGCTGAATAGAGAAAGCCAAAGGACTCAAATATGTGCAAAGGAAAGGTTGGCAAAATAGTGCTATGGAAAGATTACCTGAAGGATGGAGGAAGTTGAAGAAAAGGATCAGGGAAAGAGGGAGTAATAGATCTCCATTATGAATGAGATGGTGTCCCTCTCAAAAGGATCATATTAGAAATCCTTGCAGGTATGATCATGGTAAGAAGATGCATCGTGGCATCATGGAAGCAGGAGCTCAAATGGGAATCATTAAGGACATAGCTCTTGAGAAAAGGAAGAAGTCATCCAGGACAAAGAAAGCTTTTGCTAGATGGGGATATATTAGATCCTGAAGAATCTCTAATAGAAACCTCAGTGGAGGATCCCTAGTCGGGGAAGGCAACAAATGTCTCATAAGGAAATCCAACTTTTGGAATTCATGAGATGAGGGTTCGAGGACATAAGAAATGAAGCAGATCAAGGGATTGAAAATCTTTTCAATCAAGGAAGCTGCTGGAAGAAGTAAAGGTAAAACGAGGTATGTATGCTTATATTTGTTTAATATTGTAATGTTATGTGTATGGTTGCAGGTGACATAGATCTAGCATGATGAAGAGAAAATAAGATCTCCTCCTCTGAAAGAATGCTGAAAGACGTAAGTCAAATTAGATGAAATCAACATAATATGTCCTCATATAAAGTATGGGGTAATTGACTACAATTGAAGAACTTTGATTGAAAGCTCCTGGGAATGAAAGATGTGAGGATGGAAGAGATCGTAAATTATGCAACCATGATGAAGGCAATCAACATCCAGAGGATCATGAAGACTTGACCAAGAAATCACCTAGTAAGATGTGAAGACTTTGATTGAAGTCTGAAAAAATGAAGACCCTTGACAACAGATATTGTTGGGAGATGTGTCAACATATATGCAGGATGTTGATTCCTACAAGAAGATGTCATTGGAGAAAGGTCATCACCAAAAGGTAATATGTGATTTTTTTTGGTGTCTAACCTCGTGGAAAAGTCTGGGTACGTGTGCGGGACCAAGGTAAGGAGAGTTGTGAAGGATGTCACAACTATGTACCTTGTGAATCACCGTTGAAGAAAATGTGAAGATAGATGGCCCTGTGAAGAAAGCCCCAGATGTAAAGCCGAGGAGGATACTTTCCGATGATGACATGATGAAGGAAAGTAATGGATGGATGAACCCTACATGTGAAGAAATTGATGGCATCAAAGTCTTGGATCACTAGTCAACTAGAAGACCCTATAAAGCAGTGATGATAGAGTCCCTGGGTAAGAGGGAGCTCTGGGAGGTTCCTATGATTTGACGATCTCGAGCAAGTTTCTGAGTGAAGAGAAACTTGGAACTCGTCCTTGGTTAAGAGGGAGAGTTAGACATGACATTCTTGTCTTCAGTTTGGAAGAAAGAATGGAGGATTGTGTAATCATCTGGCATCCAACACTCTTTGAGGATGTGGTAGGGCATCCAAGACAAGAGTGGGCAAGAGGACCGATATTCTTGAGGGTTGGGAACTCAAGATGAGAATAGTTCTATAGGGCTTACTTAGAGAACACTCGGGTGGGTATGACCCTAAGAGAGACAATGATGATGTGAGTCAATCAACAATGTTCCACGAGGTCGTGTCCCCCCACTTGGGGGTCGATTTTTCCTTAGCTCCTTTGCACTCTGGGGACTTGGGGACGAGAGGGGGACACTTCTCCATGCTCCCAAAAAATAGGGCACATGAGGAAACTTGAAAGGGGTCGTTTCCCCACGCTCCCAAAAAACAGGGTACATGAGGAAACTTGAAAGGGGTCGTTTCCTCCAATTGGCATCATTTCCTAGGTGAAAGGGGTCTTGAGGGGTCTTGATGGGTCGTTCCCCTAGAAAAAAATTGCAAATCTTTTTTGTGATACAAAAAAATCGTAATTTTTAATATTTGTTGACTGATCGTGAAGAGTTTACATTATGTTCTTTTCACATTTCATTTTTTGTTTGCTCCTTCATTGAAATGAACACTGCCGCCATCGCCAAGCAGCCTTCTGTCTGCTCCTTTGTTGAACGAAACATTTTCGCTCATGTATCAGACTTTACTTTTATATTATTCAATATTCAATGTTCATAATTGGAAGTGGAACATCAATATGGTTTAAAGTTTAAAGTTGAAAACTTTAAACAATTATAATTTTATAATTTATTTTCATTGTGCATTATTAGTAAGTTTGTAGACTAGTAGTTACACTGTACAATTACAAAATTACATGTATGATGTTTGATTATAATTTATATGATAATGATATCAATGATCATGCTTTTCGTTTTAAATTTGTTTCAATTATATGATTCATCGATTTATATTTTATATTTATAAGTTTTTAAGACCCCGACGTCCCCCCACATTTCCTAAAAATTGGTGGGGAGCTTTTGCATAGGCCACTCCTGCGTATCCCTGCTCCCTCGTCTCCTCGTCCCCGAAACTTGGTGGAACATTGTCTATCAATCATTGGTCTCGCCAACATTGTGCTCTGATCTAAGAAAGAGATGGAGCTATTTGTCAAGGCCTTGCTATATGAAACAATGTTGGTTGAAATGATGCTATAACAAATGGATTGCAAATCCGATTCTTCTTATGAGAAATTCTTTAGATTGAGAATGACCAAGTACCATTATGAATACCTCCCTAGTTAAGAGGGAGTGTTGAAGAAAGTGTAACTAGGTTCGGTCTTCATAATGACATGATCTTTGTAAATTATGTAATAAAAGGAAATAAATTATTTTTGTATGCCTTGCTACATGGGTTTCATGAGCAAGAAGTGTCACTAGGTGAAAGATTTCTTCTTGATGTCTTTAGGATTTATTTATATGTGAAAGAGTCATGTCATATGTATAAAAACTCTTCATGAGTTTATGTAAATGTATACAAGTCCACAAAGTTGTGAAGAAGCCCTCCAAAGACCAAGCATAATCCTCCAAGAAGCCTGCAAGCGAAAACAAGAAGAAATTCTTCATGTCGGCTCCAAATAGAATTAATTAAATAAATGAAAGTTATGTCGGCTCAAGGAAATAGTCATGACGGTTCATGGGTTCATGTCGGCTCAAATATAGGTGGCCCACCACTATAAATAGCCCGTCAAGATATCCACAAAACGCAGATCACAGTTTTGCATTTCTCTCTGCAACTTCGTGAAGATGGGTGCAGGTCTCTGCAAATAAGAAGAGACAGATCTCGGGTTCTTTCTCTGAAATTTCGCATGAGAATGGAGGAGCAGATCCGCACTATGAGTAGGCATACAAGGAAGGGCTTGACTGCACCTTGGATGGGTATTAGGTGCAGGCAAGCTAGACTTCGGATGCATGGAGGAGCAGACAGGACCTCGAATGGATAGTTAACCTCGGCATAAGAATATCTCCACAGTCCTGGTAAGCCGCAGTATCAACAGTAACAATATCATCAGTCCCAGATCCATAACAGTGAAGGAGCATGACAATCTTGGCATGATGAAAGGAAGGTAAGATCACAGTCTCGGCCTAGTTAGAAGGTAAGATCACAATCTCAGTGGATCTACCTCACAGCAGTCAAGGCATGTGTATATGATGGGAAGGATTTCAGAACCCTTACTATCCTCACTGTCTCAACTTAATAGATACCGCAATGATCCTAGATCTCAGTCTCGGCATAGGTATATATCATCATGTTGAAAGGAATTCCGAAGTCTAGGTATATAGAGGTGCAGTGATGAGGGTTTCAAGCAGTTTCAAGTGCTGCTGTAGCAATGATACTGATGGTTATATTCTCAGCATAATGGAAGAAGCTGTGACAAGGATAAAGTCATGATCCAGTTCGTGTAAGATCATGATCTCGTTGAAAATGCAGAGATCACCTCTGTAGCAATTTCAAGGGACAGTCATGATGCAGCAATGAAGTGATCAATGATGGTAGCAGAAATGAAGATATCAATGATGCAGTAGTGCAGCAGTGATGATGATCTCAGCAGTGGCAAGGAAGAGGATTGACGTCTTGGTCTTGGAGAGGCAGATTGTGTCAAGGGTCATGGCCTTGGTATTCATCAATGGAATCTCTATAAGAAGAATTATGCGTGGGTTTTCCTCTCCAAGAGGGAGAGGTTTTGGTCCTGGCAGAAAACCAAATATTTGTGTTCTTGTCTCTTTTGTCTTGATAGCAGTTTGATGAAGCTAACATACACACACTAATAATAATGGAAATATCAAGCTAAGATAAATTGTATAAATACTTCACTAATTGTTATCATGTAATGAAGAATCGTTGTATTTTCTGAATGCCCTAGATTCTTCAACACCAACTCCCATGATGCATAGATAGGTCACAAAACACTAGTTTGAGTCTGCTTACCTCCAAGCATAGAGTATCCCGATATCGAATTCTTTCAAACAGAAATTTTATCGAATCCCAGATACACCTCCAGGGACAAGAGTCTGTTCTACAATTCCTTGTGCTTTATATTAGAAGGATTAGACCAATTGAAGAAGCAAGCAATGAGAGACATCCTTATTAAATTTAATGATAAAAGTTTAAAATCCCACTGCTCCTTGACTGTACCCCGATCAATCCCCATGGAGGCTGATTCATGCACCACATTCTGTTGAATCTTGTATCTGTTGGGATCTGCGAGGGAAGCCACTCTCACTGGCATTCGACTATGAAATCTCGAAAGTGAAATGAATTCAAATTTTAAGATGTCTTCTGCTGAGTTTTTTCCATGTTGGAATTTTTCATTCCAGTCTTTTCTCGCATCATGCAAAATTCGAATTTGAATTTGAACTGGAACTTGGTATGTGTGTTATAATGTCCATATTATAATGGTCACAGATTATACATATGACATAGTACATACTACAATGGTCATATTATAATGGTGATCGGGTGATAGTGGTGAAAAGGGCTTTGGTTGGTTGTCAAATGTGTTTAGACTCTAGAGAATGTTTATGAATCCCTGTTATTCATTTACATCATCTTCCCAAATATTTGTTCATAACAAGTCAGAGGAATCGATTTTATTTCATTGGATTCCAAACTTAAAATGGTTTGTATCAGCATAAATGGGTTGATTGACAATGCCATGGAATGGCTGTAGTTCTTGTTATTTGACAATACTTACTCTGTCATGCATCTCTACTATCATCTATGTTGTTCACCGGATTACTTTGAACTATATGCCACAAAATGCTTGTTTGATTTCATGTATATTGATTATTGTTTTAATTTGTTGACAGATTTTAACCTGTTAGCCTGGTCTTTGTTTCTTATTATTCAGTGATGGGGAAACTTTTATTTCAGCTGATGACCTAAGAATCAATTTATGGAACTTGGCAATTAGCGATGAAAGTTACAACATTATAGATATCAAACCTGCCAACATGGAGGATCTTACTGGTACTTGCTTTCTGTCCTAAATATGGATGTGCTTTATTATGATACGATAAGAGTCAAGACTATGCTAGGACTATCTCAATAATTATAAATGTGCCATTTGAGCTCATTAAATATTGAAGAACACATTCTTGTAGAATACTTCTGTATGTGTCGCTATCTGTTATTAAGCTATGGCTGTATTTGTTAAGCAGTTATTTTCTTTATCCGATTGTTTATGTATTCTACTGTGTAATGTGCATCTTCTCAAAGTCCCAATTTGTTCTTTAGTGTGGTGGATTATCAATTGACTTCGATTTAATAATGCTTATGCTATTCAAGAATTTGTAAGATGTTTTGAATTTCGCTGGATGTGTTTTTGACTATACTGAAGACATTTGAAAAGAGGTTGGGGATCTTCTGTGAACAGTTCAGCAAACCCTAATCCAGTATAAACCTTGAGCTAAAATATTACATAAAGAGAAATGAACCCATGAACAAGAGAACAAGAAATATGGTACTTTTGGGAAAAAGACTCCATCATTAGTGAATCAAAGATGATGATACAAAAGACTCAGAAAGTTTGTACTTATACATGACCTATGAGGTTGGGGCCGCTTCCCCCATAAGGGGTTTATGGGCCCACATAAATGCTTAGGTTTGCCTTAGCCACCTAGAATAGCATAAAATAATGTTGACTAGATTGGCTATAAAACGATAACCCAGTAATACAATAATGAGGGCTCTTAGCCATAATGTCAAGTAACTACAAGTGAAGATTACCATCATTTCAAACCCCCCAACGCGATATGAACACGGGTTAATGGAGAAGGATAAAAAATACAAAAGTAGCAGCAGGTACAGACAGCTGCAGCTGTAATAAGACAGAGTGGGTTTGTGATGGCCCAGCTTGATACAAACATGGAAGGTTTTATGAATACTCAATCATCATCAGCATATAACTGCTGAACTCTTGAAGAAATGCCACCATCAAACTGCTTATTATCTGGGGGAATATGATCTTTGAATTGTTTGTCTGATAAAGAAACATTGTAAAGAGACATAAATACGAGAGAGAGAGAGAGAGAGTGAGTGGGTGTACCCAACTTAATTAAAAGTCAGCTGTAGTTGGAAGAAGAGAGTGGAATTGTGATGACCCAATTCAATGTTAATTTTCTAACCCCATCACCTGGTTAATTACTTCCTAGCAGATGAGATCTATTGAATAAGAACATGGCTGAGATTTTAACACAAATAAAATAAACAGCAGAAGCAAAATTAAATACCAATCTCACATGCACACAATATTTTCTGCCGTGCAAATGTCCTTCATTTATTAAATTCAAAACATACAAGGGCTCCCTTCCCGGGAAAATGGCTCACTGCGGAAAATGCATACAACAATAAAATGGAACTGATCCAGCTGATGAAACCCTCTACATATCTTGCTGGTTTATATGGATCTCCTTTGTTGCCCCCTGCAGTTTTCTCAAACCATTTGCACTTGAATCAAAGACCTTCTCCACCCAATCACTAAGACTTTTCTCTCTCAAGTCTCTATGTCTTGTGCTCAAGATGTATTGTGTGAATTCTCCCTTAGCCTCGCTGTAATGTCCTAAGGTAATTTTGGCCCTTAGGGTTTCAAAATTATAAGTTAATCATAAGTAATTGCACAACACTTCAACTTTAGGCAGATATAATATAAACATACAATAATGCAGATGACAGTAGATTTCACCACACATCAATTTATTCACATATATCAGATCTTTACAAAAGCTACTAGGATTTTTATACCAACAGTAGTTATCTATGAGATGTAAAGTGTCCACTTCAGTGTTTACAGCAGTAATCAATATATAAGCAATAGTTCTGATTCCACAAATCAAATTAACCAGCTTCCAGAAGGATTTGTTCTACTTAATAAATAGATTTTGGCCTACAGAGAGTCCTTCTACCTAATGATACCCTAACTGGGCTGACTGTCTCACTGCCCTTACTGTCTTGCCTCCAAACTTGTTCACTGCCCAGTTCACAATGCTATCCACTGGCCCTTGGAAGTATAGGCCGCAGCATCCAGACTTCTGCTTTGTTTGCTGCTGGTGTCTACCTGTAGTTTGCTTCTGGACAGACAGAGGAGCCCTAGCCCTTTTGCCCCCTGCAATAGGTCCAGTTTCGACCAACATGGCGCTGCAGCTTGTGGCCGTACTTGTGGTCCAATCACAGGATTACCTTGCTGCTCAACCTCGCTGCTCCTTCAATGCTTTGCTGTCCTGTACCACATAGCCATGACGCATTTTTCCAACTTATAGCCCTCGGTTTTTCCTCCTTGATGAGCTTTGTTGTTCCTGAACAGGGCTTGTTAACCACAAAGGAGGATACTTCCTTGCGTACCAAACCAGAACAGAACTGCTTCAAATCCTTTTTCTTGCAATCCAAAACAGACCCGAGCTGCTCCCAAGAGAGTACACTGTGCTAGAACAAAGAAAGAAGTGACTAGCTACGGTGGGTCACCTCCACAGAAACTAGAGAGGGGATTAGCTAGGGTGGGATCACCTCCACCAAAACTAATCAAGAAGAAGGGGTCTTAAAACCGTCAGAGCCTCACGCTCAAACAAAACAGAGACAATTGAATTCAATTTGATGATTGTAAAATGATTCCAACTCTCCTTTATTTATAGATTTCCTCTTTGGGTTTTCTCCGCCTTAATCAAATGTGTTGGGTTCATGTGCAACCAATGTTATCAGAACCAGACCGGAACTGGCGGGTCTGACTGTTTTGGGGCCATTTCTAGTTTGAACTGAGCCTTCGAACCAAAATAGGTTGGCTCGATACTGTGAAAATTCCTACTCTCGAAGGAACCCCTACTGCAGCAAATCTGAATCTACTTCACCTATTTGATTTTTAATATACATTAACCAAGTTATTCTTTTTAATACTGAAGCAAATTACTTCTGCAGCTTACACTAATTAAATATTTGATCTTATGAAACAAAAAACAGAGCAAAGAACAAGATACATAGGAGTCAGGACACACTTATTTTTGGACACAATAGTCCCCGGAAAAACCTAATGCGGGAAAACTGGTGCAACAGTTCTGAGGGTTTATTATTATGTAGGAGAAATATCTGAATACAAATCTAGGATGTTCATCTAGCAATCCTTTACAGAGAAAATATTGGTGGAAAATCTGAGTGAGTTTTACCTCACTTCACCCGACATAATTCTGGCTGATCCGACGCAACACTGGCTAACCCTGACTATTTATGCACTAGCTCTGCGTCAGCCTTGCATCACCTTCTCTGCTCTTTGCGTCAACTATCCCGACAGTTCTAGCAGTTCTTGGCACTTCCGGCAGTTCCTGACAGTTTCGGTTGTTCCGACAGTTCTGGATTCTACGTGATTGGCAACTTTTCTACGTAAGCTCTCTCGACTATTGCGCTACATCTGTGTCAGCTTTTCCCGTTGTTCCAGCAGTTCTGGATTCCGCATGACAGACAACTTTTTGGCATTAACTCTCCATGCTATTGCGCTGCCTCTCGGCAAGCTCTCTCCGCCTCTCTGTCAATATTCTCCAGAAAGTCCTTCTCCCAGATTCTCTCTGCCCCTCAGGTGCAAGATCTCCCCAATCGATTTCCCTCCTGAGAACTTCTCACCTCAGAAAATCAATTTCCTCAATCTCTCCGTGTGTTTGCAAATGAACCCGAAGCCTCCATTTTACACTTTTCCTGTTGAGTCTTCAACGGCCGAGATTAAGTCTCTAATCAATGGCTAAATTAAAACATGACTTGATCCGCCTTCTAGATCATTCTCACCCATATTTTGATTAACACCCATTAATATTTTAATTTCCCTAAGTTTAGACTTAAGAACTCCATTAAAAATGTTAATTATTTTAATAAAATACAATCCAGGTGGAATTTCCCCAAACGATTTCTGGGTTATTTAGAACTCATGTGCCTTAGCCTCTCCACCATTTTTCAAAGCTAGAGCACTTCCGATGCTACCAAAACCTAATAGGTACTGTTGACTACTGGAGTAGCACCTGATGATTATGTGAAGACTCCATGCCCAAGGATGATCCAGAGGACACTTGTACCATCAGATGTCATCAGTCAACAGAGTTTTTTAACTCTACTTCTATCTTCTCATCATCTTTCTTCTTTGTACCCAGATTCCACACCCTGCGGGGAATTGTAATAAGTGATGCTAGTATGATTAGTTTCTTGAATTTGTAACAGGCCTAGGATGTGGGACTCGATCAGCAAACGAGTACACCTTGGAGTGTTTTTTCTATCCGGTTAATTATCCCTTCTTTTTCAGAGGCGGATAATTCTCTGGATTTTTTCACTTATTTTTACCCCAAAGCCGAGGTGACGGTTTGAAGATTGAGCCCCTGACACATCTTAGTGTCTAGGGTCGATGTATATTTCCATACTAGATCACACGAAAAGTTTCGTGGAATTTGGCTAGGTCTAAGTAGGATTTTTTAATAGTTAAAAATTTCCCGCAAAACGGGATTTTTTAATTATTTTTTATGTAAAGGCATAAATAAGTGGCCTTAGGAAATGTCTGGGGCGTATGACCACTTGAAATTCATCTTCAGAGGCCCAACATTCTCCTAGAGCCTACTTTGGGGGTCAAAAAATGACTTAGAGTCCCTCAAAAGCCGATTTTTCAAGTGACAGTAGCAAAAATGAAGAAGAAATTAAAAATAAATGAATAATTGGAAAAATTTATAAATTTTTCCAAAGTCAAAATAAGTCAAATTTTGACATGGAAAGTAAGTGGCAGTTTAAATGATGATTGGGCATCCTAAGGCCCACCAATCCAAGTGGCAAGTGAGCCAACTCAACAAGAAGCAAGGTGGGCCCACAAATTTTCAAGCCGTGGGGTAAAGGTGGAAACACATGAAATTTATATCAAGTTGATTTAATTTAAAGTGCAAGACATATTATAAGGTTGAAAGTATAAAGTAAAATGAGTGGGAAATGGACCCACCTCACCTCTCCATAGTGTACGCAGAGATTTACACACATGTTAAAATGAAGTTAACGTTGGCAAGTCAACAACAGTCCGTACGCAGGTCAGCAGCATGTTTACGTGGGCAGCATGTTTATGTGGTTTGCAACAGCCAATACACAGCTACCTGTCAGCTTCCACGTATGAGCAGATTTTGTACACGCTGGCAGTCAACAGCAGTCCGTACGCAGGTCAGCAAGTCAACACAGCAGTCCACAGCCAGCCAAAAGAAGTTTACGTACGCAGGTCAGCAAGTCAAACAACAGTTTATATGGGCAGTCAACAGCAGTTAACGTTGGCGAGCTCAGCATATTCAACAGTCTATACGCAGTTCTGAGGACAGCATTGAAGTTTGGTTTGCATGGTGTCATTGCCTTCAATTTTTATTGAGAAATCAATGGGAGTGTGTCTCCCCTTTTTACCCACACATGGTAGCCTCATATATACAGCAGTTTGCAACAGCCAATTTAACAGCAGTTTAGAGGCAGTTATCTCCAGCAATTGAACAGTCATATCAGCCACTTGTACAAATTTGTTTTACATTGGGATTGTCACTTGTTACACTTGTCATTGTCTCTTGGCATTGGGATCTCCTCCCATTTCTCTATTTATGGGAGCCTTGGGCTCTTATTGTATCATCATAGAACGAGCTGTTGGGCTGGCGGAGACTCTGCTGGATTGTGTACTCACCTTTCATATAAATAAATAAAAAGTCTTTGGGGTTACTGGCTTCTTTTGTGGTGCATGCTTTGGCGGATGAGGTATACCCGTGTCGTTTGATGTTATTATTCATTTGATTTTAAATCTTCTATCTAGTTGTTTTTCTTTGTGCATTTGCCTGAAGGCATTATTGTCTAGGGAGGAGAGATTTGCAGCTATCTCAAATCTCCTTTGGGCTTGGCATATTTTGTGCTCTCGTTATAGCTTGTCATTGTCGGTTCAATGACAAGCTCAACTTGGTCTCTATATGCCAAGTCTCTTTTGCACTAACAATTGGTTTGCAGTTATTTGTTATTTAAGGACAGGTTGCCAACTCTATTGGAGTGTGAGGACTTCTTCGGTTGGAATAGTCACCTCCAAGGATATCAAAGGTCCCACAAGTTGTTCAAGCCAACAATCTCATAAGACATCAAAAAGATTTACTCAAGAGGGGGTTCCTTCAGCCCTTTGCTTATTTTCTATCTTGAAAAATTATCGCATATTTTCTTCTTTCATTTGAAAGCATTTGACTTCATTCTAAGCAAATAAAAAATAAAATAAAAAATTTTCATTTCTTAGAGAGCAATGCTTTGAAGGCACTGGTTGTTTATGTGTTTCATGCTTATCTTATGTGTTAAACGACTATTGCTCATATCAGGTTTTGCTTATAAATCTTAGATAAATAATCTATTTAACTCTAACAATTCTCCTAGAAACTCGCATCTTTGTTTTTAGCGTAACTTTTTATTAGGGACCACCCCCCTTAGCTAACCTAGGAGATAGCTCAAACGGAGAGAGTTGGGATTAGTGTGAC
>APFE030942356.1:0-24915 GCA_000404065.3 Pinus taeda
AGAAGCAATTTTTGTTGATGTTTTAATTTACTGAGTTCAAACATGGTGATGTTTGCCTTAGTCTTTTTCATATCATCAACAATATTATAGTCCATTGAATCTGATACTACCAACGTCTTAGATGATGAAGGTATATTGGAGGATGACGGTTGATTTTGAGGTACTGTTGCAGCTGGCTTCCTTGTGGGTACCTTTTCTTTTGTAGTATTGGTACCTGCACTCCTTTTCTTTGAATTGGCCTGGACAGGTTCAGGAGTACTTTTGCTCCTGGTAGTCACGGGAAAGGCTTCTTGTTCAGCTTCGGTATCGGAGTTAGGCAGTATGAAGTCCCACATTCCATGGCATTCAACGGCTTCCTCTTCTTCTAATTCATCGGATGGTGTAAGTGTTTCTTCTTCTTATTCTTGATCAAGATCCGAATCTACATAGGATATAACATTTGGAGGCTTGGACTCAGGCTTCTTAAAATTCCTGTAAGGTTTCTTTGTTGAGGACTCTGCTACTTGCTTCTTAATTTCAACCATTTCATTTGACATGGTTTTAAGGACTTTTTGAAGGCCCTCCATATTGTATGGATCTTTGGTGACTTTCTTCTTTGAATCATCTTGAAAGACACTTTTTTGGATTTTCTTTCCTCGAGAGCAGCTTTCTTTTCCAAAGCGATTACATGTTTTTTGACAGCGAGGGCTTCTTTCATGTTTTCAGCCAATGTAGGTTTTTTAGCCCTATCTACAAAAATGGCTATATTTGAGGGTAAGGCTGTAATGTACCATTCGCTTCTAATTTGTTCACTTGGCTTATCATCGGTAGGGATTTTGTTCAATAGTTTGTTAAATCGGGAGTTAAACTCCTTAATTGGTTCTCTTGACTCGATCCTTAGATTGGAAAGGTCATTGATGAGTGTAGCTAAGGATCTATCATCACCGTATTTGGTAAGAAACTGTTCCTGAAAGATATTCCAACTGGTGATGGATCCAGATGGCAAGGAAAAATACCAAGACCCTACTGATCCTTGTAATTTGTAGGGGAACAATGTAACTACAACATCTTCTTCTGTTACTCCCTTCAAATTGACTGACAACATGAAATTATTTATGTGTTCCTCAGCTAATGTTCCAGCATCTGGATTGAACTTTGGTAACCATTTCTCAGGATAATCGGGTAATGGATGTAAAGGCACAGGCATAGTGACTGCACCAGGACTTCTCCATGGTGTTTGAGCCATTTTAGGAGTACCAACGATTGCCTGTGGTGTTCCAGGTGTTTGGGGAGGAGGTGGAAATGAAGACTAAAAAGTTTGTGATGTTGAAGGTGAAGTCCCTTGGTGAACAATAATATGTAATGGTGAAGTGGGTGTTTGACTTCGCACAAGAGATGATGAGATGGAAGATGATGGAGAAAAGGTTTCACTACCATAACTTTCAGTGTTCTTTTTAATCCCTTTCCTTTGGGGTAAAGGCAACTCAGGTGGTTCAATACCAAGTTTTTCGCTTTCAAGTCTGGTAAGATGATGAGGTAGGCGGAATTGCAAAGTCTGACTGCCTTGTGATACTTCAGATCTAGGAGGTGAAATCAATAATCCTTGAAGTTTCTGGATGATAGACTAAATTTCAGGGGACTCCGGACTTAAACGTTCTGAAGTATAATGAGGTTGAGCAGTAGTAGTTGATCCTTCCTCTTCTCGTCTGGATACTGGTATTTCGGAGTGCAAACGAGAGGCCCGAGGAGAGGCGGAGGGTGATTTACTCTGTGAATGGTCTGTAGGATTTGACTTACTCACCATTCATAGTGTATGGCCCTCCTTCTAGCGCCAGAAATGTTGATGCCCCGAAAATCGTTACATCAACATCGAGGGATAACCACCCATTCCGGGCCTTAATACAGGTCCTTTTCCATTTGGGATGGTAGCTCCGACTGGATATAATGGGACCAATTTCCCAATAGTGAATAAAAGGGGGTGAATGAATGATTTGTTTTCAAATAAGTGATAATAAACGGAGGACTTATTCTATGAATGAAAACGTAAATGACTACTTTATCCTGGGAAGCTTCTATTTTTTAAGTGTAAAGTTTAATGATCTATGTTTGCTGATAGGCATATAGATGACATTATGCAATAAACAAAGATATTCATTTAAATGATAATTTCTTCGTTCAAATAGTTGAACGAAGTAATTGATAAAACAATGTTACACTTCTCTTTTATATTACCAATACATGCATGATTGAAAGAATAGAAAACTGTAAACATCCAATAGTGGAAAGCATAAAGTTTACTGTTAAAATACATTCACATATTCAATAATAGCATAAATGGCCAAATAACAATTCACATAAAAGGAATAAATTCAGACATAGATAATAGTACCATATGAGCTGCGAATTATTCCCTATGCCAATCACAATTTGAATTCCTTCTTCCGATTCAGAAATACTTTAAAATAAAGGCAATAGTGCACATTCATATCAAAGCTTGATTGTCAAAATTTGGAAAGATTGGTCTAGTCTTCATAAAAGAATATGCTTGAAGTACAATAGTGCAACTTCAAGCTTAAGTCATATACAAAAACTTATGACCCTTTCTAAATGCATGAAAGGGTCTATAAATACTAAACTAAGCTAACAAACTACAAAATTAAAATGCTATTAAATTGGTATAATCTAGTCTTAAAATATCTCCCCCATAGTGATCTGGAAATTGGCAGCGATGATTCATTCTTTTGGCTGTTTGCCCTTTGTCCTGAGTTGGCATATTGCCAGCATTGGCTCCACTTCTTGAGGGCGGCTGAGTCGAGAATTGATTTGAGCAGCATAGGTGGCATCATGTATATCGGAAATGATACACCTGATTGCATCCGTCAGGCATTTGAGAGCGGCTCTCTCACTGTATGGTTTAACTAGGAACAACCAATAGGTGTCCCAAGTTAAATTTTTAATCCCTGAGATGAATTTCCCATTCTTTTCAAGCTCTTGGTTACATGACTACTCCAATGTCTTGGCCGATAATAGTTTACTTGGTGTACATTGGGAAATCATGTTAGATAAATAGAGTGTTATTGATCAAGTCAATTAAATTGCTCGTAGATAACTTGCATCAAGAAAACAACTCTCTCTGCTTTCATTAATTGGGGCTGCCATTCTGTGAATGGGATTTACTTATGGGATTCTAAGATTTTGGGCAAGTTTGCTGCCTTTCCCTCATTAAAGTCCTGCCATGTAAGAAAATATGTTAAAGTGTCTTCGGCTTTCTCCAAATCCTGCCTGGCATCTACTGACTTATCTATTATAGATGATGTTATGTCGCATAAAGGTTCAACTTGGGCAATTTCATGACATAACAATCTTATTTGTGTTATTAATTCCTTTTTAATTTTCATTGCCTCTGCTCTGAACTCGGCCGGTTGGGGAAGACTCTTGAACCTTTCTACCTGAGCTGATAACTGAGAAATTTGTCTTTGCCATCTGTTCATTCATCGCCTTCAACTTTGATAATGCCTCAGATAGTTCTTTCTGTCTCTGAATTTCTCTCGAATCAATCCTCTACTTCTCTTCATGCAACTGTTTGTTTAGCTGGTTGTTTAATTGTTGCTGTGTGGACAGTTGCTGTTGTAGCTGTTCTAACTTTTGTTGCTCTTCCGATAGCTGTGCTTGTAATGAAGCGATCGTTTGATCCTTTTCCTTCAAAAAATTGCTTACCTCCGATGCCTTATCCATGGTGGCTGCCGAATAGGCACCGACATACTGAGATAACTTGGTTAGGTCATCGGAGGGGTCAAATTGTTCTCTCCATACCACATTTGTTGTTATTGTTTGTTCAGGGAACAAAGAACGTTGATCAATCCTTCTTCTCTTCCGCTGTCGTTTTATCACATCCCTATGTTTCGGGCTATAGAAAACATCTAGTGGAGGAATGTCTTCTACTTGCAAAACAATTTGATCAGAGGGGTTTTTTGGAATTATTTCTACTACTGTACTTGATGGTGGACCACTGGTTCCTTTGTTTGGAATCTCCTGTGATGTTGTATCTTGTTTATCGGCAGCTTTGGATGTTTCGGCGTCCGTTGAAATCTCAAGATTGCCTATAATGGTATTGAATTGTTGCCATTCTTCAAGCAATTTTGGATCCACTTGAGTATCCACATTTATTTCTTTGCTGCTCTGTTCCTGCTACCTTTTCTGTTCTTCTTCCCTTATTCTCTCCTGTTGCTTCTTTTCTGCCTCTTCCTGTTCTATTCTTCGGAGTTCCTCCTGCTCTCTTCTCTGGACTTCTTCATAGATTGTGGATGTACCAGGAGGTTCATTAGTAAGTTGTTGCTCAGGCTCGCTTGACTGAACCGTCGGGGTAGTAGCTAACAAATCTAGAGGCAGAGCTTGCAACCTCTGTTCTCTAAGTTTGTTAAATTCTACCAATCCATCGTCGCGATATCTCATTCTGGCTAGCTGTTGTACCTGGAAGATTGACTCGGTGGAAGAGAACAGGTCGTCAAACTCATCTTCCTTGTGCTCAAATTTAGTGAGCTTGGCTTGATCTAGGGCATTGTAGATGATTTTCTTCGGGTCGAAGCGTCTATTAGGCAGAGTGGCGAGACTTAAGACATTAATTTTTTTTGCCTCTTTCTCTGCATGTTTATAATCATGCAGAGTATAGACACCACACCTAAGTGGAAAAGGAGGCCAAACTTGCTTCTTTGAATTTCTGAGAGTTTTCGTGGCTGACGCAGTTGTAAGATGATATGCTATTTCGCGAGCTAATAGCTTGTCTGGTATGTATAATGGGAGGACATGAGGTCTGGCCTGACTGCAGAAAATTATGACATAGGTGAATTTTTCTTCTCCAAACCAGGTTCCTAGGGCTGTCAAGTCAATCTCATCCTGAGAGGAGATCTTAGGGGCGGGTTTATCAAAAATTGCATAGTAAAGAGGTAGCATAAATCCATTGCAGACTTGGTATAAATGGTGCTTATAATTAGCTTTCCATAGCTTCTGGTGGTAAATATGAATAGGAATAGGGTCCTGTGGAGTCCATCTCCACCCTAAAATAGGAAACTCGGAATTGAAACAGAGGGTATCCAAAATGTAGGCACTAAAATAAAATGGAGGGATGAACCTATCGGTAACAAGGGATTTGTTTCTGAATTCAAGAATAGCCCTGGCCAACTTGTCTGATAATATAGTCCCCCAATCCATGATTTCATTATTACATGCTGCTTCTATCAAAGGAACCATTTCTATGGAAAACTTGGAAGAATCATGCAATTCCCATAGTCGACACATCATGGCTCCAGCATAACAATAAGGAGAGCATAAGGAGTCGATGGAGTACTTACTCGAAGACTCATGTTTTTGTTTCGCGGGGTTCTGTCTCCATTCTCGTATGGGCGCTGACTCGGTCTCATTCTCATCTCGAAACTTTTCCAGGAATGCTTTATTGTATTTCTTCTCTGGCTCGAGCAAGTTGTACATTTGTCTGAAATCGTTGGGCTGAAATGAACCAAATATTCTTCCATCGACAGTGCAGAATGTTCTGTCTGTAATTGGAATTGCCTCGATTGTCCATCTCACCACATCTGTATATGGAAGAATCTGCTCTCTAGCAGCTATCCTATGAAGGTAGGAATCAACCAAATCCTTCAAAGTAGCATCGGATTTCCGGCTTGAACCTGCTGAGGCTTGTACCAATGTTTGCTGAGGTTCCTCGGCTTCAACCAGGTTGTAAATATTTTGGCAAGGCTGAGACATGTGGTATCTGAGATTAATCCCTTCTTGCTCAGTCCCGGATCGGTGGCATGCTGCGCTGTTATCATAGGAGCCGAAGGTGTTCCAGACTTCTTAGATTTCTTTCCCATTGTTACTGCAGAAAAACTCTACGCAAGAGAAAGATAGACGTAATGCAGATAATAGATAGCTAAAACTAAATATGGGGAAATTGTGTCAATCAATGGGAAATAGATGATTTATCATAAATCTCTCGTGGATGCAATCTCTGAAAGGATTTAGTCATGACTTCTCATTAATTGGTCGTTAAAACCTGTCAATCACTTAATTGCTTGTTATATCCTTTATTTGCCGAATAATGGTTTTAAGCGTGGATTTGATTTTTTTGGCGGTTGGACACAAGCGAATCACTATCGGGAAGAGAAATGGCTTTCAATGATAATTAATATATAATATAGCGAAATCATATTGATCTTTTTCAAAAATCGCGCTTTGGGCTCATCGCAATCGGCAATCGGAGGAAGGCTTGGGTAATTTCATTTGAGTCTTATGGAATCCACGATCGCCAATAGCGATATCGCTCGACTCGCATCGGGAGTTTGAATGAGGAGAGTTTGTTATGTTTGCGTTGCATTCCCCGATCGTCGATTGCGATATCGCATCGGGGCAAAGGAGAGGGGCCTTTTATTATTTGTTTTCTCGATATCCATCGGCTATTTTGCTTTTATCGCATCGGGGAAAATCAATGGGTCATGGTTTATGCATCCTTTTTTATTGAGATATGCGATCTTGCGATCGCTTTATTGCAAAAATAAAGGATTATTCGTTTTATTTTAAAGATCAATTATTTCAAAAGGTTTTAAAATGTTTTGATTATTTCCAAACCTTTAGAAGAGTGATGGATTAATACCAATTTAATCTAAAAGGAACCCATTTCAAATTATAATTTTCTAAATTAATATTTTTTGAAATGGGTGGTTGTTGTATAGCACAACACACCCTTACTGAAGGGGAATTACATGATATTGGCGAAATGGTGAGGGATGTCTCCGCGGAGGCCCTCCAGCAGTTTTAGGAGCAACACTAGTTGGTATTGGGTGCTCTCTGGACACAAATACAAGAGTTGCAGGTGCGCACTCCACAGGCTGGCACAGTGTCCACCAGCCTTGCAGTCGACACTTCAGCTGTCAAGGAAATGTTGCGCACCAGGGTGACCAACACAATAGTGCTACCAGATGGAGCACTCATTACAGAGAATGAGGCCGACAGGCCTATGGTTAGCAGCTAGAAAGGGGTTGGATTAAACATGGCTACGCTCTTTCAAGATACACTATATTTCTTGTAGGATGGAGTCACTGCAATACTTCGGGCCAGGGAGAGTCGCGCTATATAAGTAATGAGTGAGAAGCGCATCAAAATTGAGCAGTTGAGCCTGTAGCACAACAAGGCCATAGAGCAAAACAAAAAAGTAATGCAGGTTGTCGAGGAAGCCTACCAAATTGTCTGGAGTTGGTCATTTAAGAAGAGGAATCAGTGGAGGCATACGCCCAAAAGTTAGCCATAGGGGTGCATGACGCAAGAGCAAAAATGGCCAAGGTTTAGCTGGAGCTGAACCTTCAGATAGCAGAGCTACAGTTGAAGGCCTAGCCTTCAACTCCACTGGAGGTCCGAGAACACTGTACCAAAGTGATCATGAGAGCAATGGCGATGGTTTCTAGTGCTGTGACAAACTACATGAAGTTGTTCGATCAGTCATTCAAGGTCCTCACCACACTGCAAGAGGACCCGAACATAGAGCACCTAGAGATAGAGATGTGTGAGCTGTAGTAGAAGTACGATGAGGTAAAAGGGACTACGCAGACGGTTTCCCTTACACAGAGGCTTGCGAGGATGCAGCAGGCCAAGGTGCTCAAGGAACAGGTGGATGCTGCTCGACATAAAGAGGCAGTATTGAAAGCGCGCCTACAACCATGGATGAGGCTTATACCATTACAACCTCCAATGAAGCAAATCTTACGCAGCTGTAAGCAACTCACGACCATATTCAGGGCAAGAGTTCTAAGACAATGGTTATCAAATAATGCATGTAGGAAGTCCAGCAGGAAGCCGCTCAGAGCGCTATCGAACTTGCAACGATCCAAATAGAGCTAGGAGGTCTTCGCGCTAATATCTTCGCACCTGCAGAGTGACTCGAGGGCAAGTCACGATGTTTGTGTTGGGGCCCTATTGAGCGAGAGATCCCCCAAGGTAGTTTTTGGGCTTAGAGCCTAGATTTTGGTCCGATTTTGTAATTCCAATGTAAAGAATCCGCATTTTGTGGGTGCAGAGCACATAGTTTTTAAAAGGGTCATAGGTTTGTCCGCCCATATTTTGATAATGTAATGTTAGCCTTAGAAGATCTACCCATGGTCCATGGACCATGGGATTGTATAAATAGAGAAAAGCTCTAAGTAGATAAAAGAAAAAGGAAAAGATGATACATAGATGAATATTGAGTCATATCTATGGAGTGGAAGTCTAAGTTTGGGTCGTAGTGTAGGAAGAAGCTTTGCAGCTGAGTACGCGGAGGCCAAGTAGTCCATAGCTGAGTGCACTGAAACCTGCAGCTGAGTGCACAGAGGCCTAGTAGTCCACAGCTGAGTGCACTGAACCCTGCAGCTGAGTGCACAGGGCGAGTCGAGTCTGTAATCACTTGGAAGTATTAATCAAGAGAAGTTTCCATCATTTTTGTTTATTTATTTCCTATTTATGCATATGTTATATTAGGTATGAATTTCACTTCTAATGCTTATATGATGCGTGAATGTGTATAGTTGTATTGATTAAGTGAATGCAAGATACAATATCTGGATACGCGAAGATAATTAAGATTTGTCAATAATATAAGTAAGATACTTAGCGTAGTTTGGGAAATAGAGTAGTTCACTTCCCTAGCAGCGCAAAAGGACTTCAGCCCCTGGTTAGGGCTGCGTCAAGACTGATTATAACACTTCACGAAGGTACTGAAGAGTGGAATAGAGTGCAAAGCAACCTGCATGAAGGCAGGTATAGTTGGACTAAACCGACATCATAGCGATATCAAGGGTGCGGAAACTTGGTTCCAGCATCCCCCCATACTGCTTCGGGTGAGACTTCAGTCCGCACTCCACGCGCTGATGTCGAAAGGGCCAGTAGTGTAGGAATTTGTTTAGCTAAATAACTCTAAACCTGAGTTAGGCCCCCATAAGCCAACAATCACTCATATTTACAACGAGGATATTAAATTGAAACCTCTGTTTTGAGATGCCTCGAGATATTCTTTTTGGAAATTTTAAAAAGTTGGCCATTTTTTAATAACACCATCCTTACAATTTAGTTTTTCCATGGAAACGTTTTTTTTAGATTTTCTTGAAATCAATCTAAGAAATTAAAGAGTCTAGCAGACACTTATTTTTATAAAAAATCTTATTCAGTACAAAAAATGTGATCACATAGAATTGCAGGAACATGTTTGAATACCTACAAATGTTTCTAATTTTGTTTTTTTGCAAGGGAGTGACAGTACCAGGTTTCCTTGCATGAGGACATGCAAGATGGCCAGCATGGGGGGATGTTGGGCCTCTGTTTTGTCTTATTTTTACTCGAAGTATCTCATGCTATTGTTGGTTAAATGATTATTGTTGCAAGTATTTGTTGCTTCCCTTGTTTCAATAGGATTAAAACATTATTAATAAAGGTTTGTCTATTGCAGATTTAAAATTGATTTTATCATGATTCTATACATACTATGGACCTACATTTCTTGCCTATACCATGCAACATATTCCTACACCAGTGCAGGCATGTTCAGTGTAGGCATGTTTTTATGGCTTCCTGCACTCAGAAGGATTCCTGGACTACACTCACATTCCCGTAGGGAAACGAAACATTATTGCAGCCATTAATTTTCTTCCTGCTACACATTTGAGTGCAGTTGATGGAGAAATTGTATTTGACTACATCAAAAAAACAGCGGCCCTTGTCGCTTCCATTTATGCAACAACTAAGTTAAATACAAATCCAGCTCCAGTGATGGTAGGATTTTCTTCTCAAGGGCCAAATTTGGTTACTTCTGACATTCTCAAGCCTGATATTATAGCTCCAGGGTAGAACATCCTTGCACCATATTCAGAAGAAGCAACACCAACTGGGGGTTCCCTTGATCATAGACATGTACCTTTCAATATAGACAGGAACTTATGGTTGCGATGATACAAATATCCTTGCGACATTTGATGAATGGATACATGATGGAGCTGATGTGATCTTTGTTTCTCTCGGTGGTGTCTCTAAGGATTATTTTCAAGGCTCAATTTCCATTGGATAATTCCATGTTGTTCAGAGAGGAAAGGTATCATTGGTTCAACTGGAAACAAGGGCACTCTCAGGACAGTCGAAAATGTGGCACCATGGATCATAATTGTGGCAGCAAGCAGCATTGATAGAGAGTACCCTTCTAGTGTTCTTCTGGGAAACAATAGAACATATGTAGGAAAAAGCCTAACCCAATTCCAATTATCAAATGGAAAATTGTATCCACTAGTATCATCAGTTGACATGAGAGCTGCAAATGAAAATGAAACTGATGCAAAACATGTTGTTGAACCTTTGACTTGCAGTGATAAATGAAGATAGAGGCCTCAAAGGTACTTAGAAAAAGAGTTTGTGGAAGCTG
Organism: Pinus taeda; assembly: GCA_000404065.3. Lineage (NCBI taxonomy): Eukaryota > Viridiplantae > Streptophyta > Pinopsida > Pinales > Pinaceae > Pinus > Pinus taeda. The sequence continues at coordinate 10,409 of APFE030942356.1, forward strand.
TGTTAGACAACGAGGCATATTTTGACAGTGATGAGGAGATAGTTGGGGAGGCAATATATGATGATGGATACATTAAAAGACAAAGGTGTATACAAATATGTAGTAGCTTGGATGGGGATGAAGAATATCGAGGAGACGAGGAAAATATTGAAGACGAAGATGATGATGATTATGGAAATTCTCTAAGTACTAGTGAGGACATGGATGATTTTCACAATCAAAAATGGGGACACAGTCATAATATAATATGGGGACAAAGACTTTCAAGTGGAAGAAAAAGGAAGGGACTCGAGTTGAAGTCTATTGATGAACTTCAATTTGGTTTGCGGCGCAGCAAGAGATCTATTCACAACATTGATTAGAGACTATATGACATGTCAAGTTCTAAGGAAGAATATGTTGAAGAGTTGGAAGCGGATTCCTTCTCCATGAAACATAGATTAAGTGCACACCAAAAACTAGTTTCGTTTGTTTCTTGGAGCCCTGATGCAGTATTGAGGAGGTTGTTAAGCTTTGGAATGTTGAGACTAGTGAATGTAAATTAGCCTATGACTAAGCCAATAGTGGATTCACTTACTGTGAAAGTCAATGCAAGAGACAGATTTGATGACATGATCAATCTAGGAAGTATCAAGACAAGTGTGATTGAGATTGAATAGGTTTGCAACAACGCTCATGAACAGATCTAGGTACCGTATGGGGGGAGCCTCTCATTCATGTCAGCACTTTGCTTCCAAGATGACACATGGAGATCCCCCGTGGACAGTGTATAATATGATTTAAATCTATATGTCTATGTTTCTATATATACTCATCAATTCATGCTAGACCATTGATTACAATGCCCAACATGCCATCACTCAAACTCAAGATTCATGAGACCAATTTTGGGGTGTCATGAATATTGCTGAGTGGAGGAAATTGATTAGTCAAATTGCACTTTCCACCCACAACATCATTCTAGGAAAAGAGGAATGACTTGCGAGAAACAATTCCTATTTCGACATTTAGTTACAAACTAATTTTATTCCTGGAAAATTGTTAATATTTATAATCTTCCCCTCTTGTACTTCGATTGGTTGTTAAAAGCCTTAATTTGTATTTCGATGCATATATAAGTCTAAGAGACTTCCTGGAGTAGGTAGTTAGTCAATCAATTGATCGTTCGATAGCATAAGCATTCAGATGCATAGAAGGAACACGCATAAGGGAGGAGAAGTTGGTCCCAGTGTAGCATCACGTAGATTATAGCCCATGGATCGCTTCTCCTACTAGCTAGAGTTAGGTGTTTGTCTACATAATGTAAAGACTGATTTTAAATATCAATTGAAGCATTTCTTTCCATGTTATATTTATTTGTTTGTTGCATCTAATGATTTTAATTCTTTTGTGAACCAGGTTACTAATAGAGGGTGTGAGTTGGATGGGTTGGATGCCAGACTAGTTCGACACTACTATGCATCATTTTAGATTAAATTTTATTTAAAACATTATTTGTTGTGTGTGAAATTCATATCACAGGATTTAACTGTTTCCAATCTCTTTCCTTCTTTAAATTGGTGTTCTTAAATCTGTTGCGATGTTTTCCTTTCAACTACAATATTGATTTTATTTTCTATATTAGAAATTGTTCTTGCACTCAAAATTTTTCTTTAAATCGAATAAATATTGTGTCCCTTCAGATTGTCTGAATTTGAAAAGTCGGCTTATGCATTGGAACTCTACCTTTATGAGATGTAATGTGCAATTTGAATCCTTTGAATTGATTCAGGTTCATTTAATTTATATTCTAGAACCTGAGATCGACTTGAGTGTTCAAGGTTTCAAGGTATTCACGCATTCATTCAATATACGCTTACAAGAAACCATACATTACTCAGAAGAAAAGATTGCATATATATTTCTGTCATTTCAAATCACGATGGTTGCAAAGCCGACATTTATGAAAAGGAAACTACCTCATGTTTAACCACAATAATGTTTATCTTCCATTATAGTTGCCTTTAAACTTCTGGACAAATTTACAAGATTTATTTATAGGGACAAGGAAGGTGATAAAATACTGAATCCATTTCTTTCATGAGTTTATGTACACAGTAAATATTGCCAATGCTTTCAGGTTAATTTTACACAAAGGTAGATGTAGTAGAATTAGCGCAGGAAGAATGGTTTTTTATTTGCTCATAAATTTATTACAGCATTTGCAGTCTTTTTGATATTGTGTCAGCACTGCTTGGTTTTCAGTTCTGATTTCCCTTCTATTTGTTGGTACTTAGAATTTCGTTTCACATTGTTAAATAGTACATGATTTCCTTTTATTTCCCACATGATTTTGATTGCCTAGATTGATGTTTTCTCAAGTTCTCTTTTAAGTGCATGATTTCATTTATTGCACAAGTTGGATTAGAATTTGTTTTGCAAGTTGCTAGGGGCTCTCTCTGGCATTTCCAGTGCTGCATCTCGAACTTCACGAACTATCCGATTTGACAACTAAATGTTGGTACATTTATAGACCCTATACTGCACTCAACAAAGGTACAAGTAAATCATATAGTAGCTATGAGCTCTTATGGGATAGAGTTACAAGATATGAACTTGCAGGGAGGACAACGAAATGAAAATACATGGAGATTATGTACAGGTTACAGCAGAGCATGGGTACAAGTACAAGTGTAGGTGTAGGTACAAGTGTAGGTACAGGTACAGGGGATCGGTATGTAGACTATCATCTCATGGTAGATGGTTTGGTGAGATTTAGAGACTGGATTTATGTGCCAAATTGCAGTGAGCTCAAGAAGCTTATCTTGAGGGAGTTTCACGTCAAGCCATAGTCAGGTCATCCAAGATATTAGAAGATGTTGATGACGGCTAAGAAGTACTACTAGGCTGAATCTAAAGAAGGAAGTGGTAGAGTTCATGGCTAGATGTTTAGATTATCATCAGGTAAAGGTAGAATGTATGCATCCAGGTGGGTTACTACAGCCGATAGCGATTCTAGAATGGAAATGGGAGTTCATTTCCATGGATTTCATTAAAGGTATTCCAAGGACAGCAAGGCCACATGATTCTATTATGGTTGTGGTTGACAAGTTGATCAAGGTATCTCACTTCATTCCAGTGAAGACTACATACTCAGTGAGTGAGGTAGCACAGGTGTTCATGTGAGATATAGTGAGACTGCATGGTGTTCCGAATATGATTGTGTTGGACAGGGATGCAAAGCTCACTTCTAAGTTCTGGAAGGAGCTATTTGCAGGCTTGGGTACATAGTTGACCTTCAACAGAGCTTATCATCCACAAATAGATGGACAGATAGAGAGGGTCAATAGGATCTTGGAGGATATGTTGAGGATATACATTATGCACCAGCATAAGAATTGGGATTAGTATCTTCCATTGGTTGATTTCGCTACAATGGTTATAGGAGTCATTGAGGATGAGTTCTTTCGAGGCATTGTATGGATGGAATTGTAACACTTCCATTAGATGGAGTGATCCAGTGAACAAGATAATTATTGGACCGGATATGTTGGCAAATAAGGAACAATAAATGCAGGTTATAAATAAGAGTCTAAAGGCAACACAAGATAGATAGAAGAGTTATGTGGATCAGCACAGGGTATTCAAGGAGTTTCAAGTTGGGGCGCATGTGTATTTGTGCATCAAGCCCGAGAAAAGCTCTTTGAGGATTGGTTCATGTGCCAAGTTGGCATCATGGTATTGCGTGCCTTTCGAGATCCTTGAGACGATTGGACCAGTGGCATATCGACTTGCACTGCCTCCAACAGTGAAAATCCATAATTTTTTCCATATTTCATTGCTTAAGAAGTATATAAAAGATGTTGATAATGTTATTGATTAGTTAGTATTACAGGTGGAGCAAGAAGGAGAGTTCCAGCCGAATGCTCAGTGCATGTTGCAATGGAAACATCTCATGCTCAGGAATAAAGCCATAGAGCAAGTTAAAGTGAAGTGGAATCACTTTGGGCCTGAAGAAGCTACATGGGAGATGGTGGATCAAATGAAGGCTATGTATCCTTCATTGTTTGTTGGTTGAGGCAAAGCAGTTTTGGTTTGAGCTTGGTATATGTTTCGCATATGTTTTTCTAATATTTTGGTATGTGTATGTATATGTATATGGATGTAAATAGCACCATGAGCCAAGTTATAAAGTTCCAATAACTTTTATGGGTGTCATGTTATTATGGTTGTTATATTTTCATGTTGTCATTATGTTTTTCTTTGAGTAGGTATTTCATTGTAAATACTGCAACAACCTAAGTTATAAAGCTCCATGGGCAGTATGTTTGTTTTTCAGCAATTTTGTTGAGTTCATGGTGTGGTTTAACACTAAGGACGATGTTCCCTAAGGGGGAGGGTTTTGTAACAACCCTGGTGAAAATTTCATGTAATAAAAGTTAATAAAGGCAAAATAAGACCACGGTTAAGGGACACTTACTCCAAGATGAATGTTGGGCAAAGATATCCTAGTGGGCATCACTGGATATGTGTTTTGGCAAAGGAAAATTGGAAAATTCTAAGGCAAAGAAATTAAAAGGTAAAAATACATATTTGACACATTTATTTATGAAAATAAATGAAATTAGGAGAAAAGTAAGGTGAAAGGTCACAGGTTGCATGTGAGGAGGAAATTGAAGGAAAATAATGGAAAATGAAGAAAATAAAGGCCACATTAATAAAAAGGATTATGAGGATTAGTTGGTAATATTTTTTCAGTTCAAGTTTGGAGCTCTCTCATTATTCTCTCTCTCACTCACTCCTGGTCACTTAGAGTTTTCTTGAAGCACTCTAGATTTGGATCAAGGAAGGGAAAGCAAGCAAAGGGAAAGGAAGGAAAGCAAGGATCAAGGAAGGAAAAGTAGGATCAAGCAGCTTCAGTAGGAACACTTTCAAGTAACCTTTTGCATTTGTGATTCCCTAGCTAGTTTGGACATGCATGGCTTTGCATGTTGGTGTATGGTTCTCTTGCTATCGGTGGCATGGTTTTGCCAGGTTATGATAGGGGTTTTTAGCCTAGCCTTGCCTTTTTACAGATGCCATGGTATCTTGGGATGTTTATCTCAGTTTTGAGCTTTGGTTTGTAGGATGGATTTTGGAATTCAGGGTGGAGGTGGTCTCAACTTTCATTCCCAAGGGACTAGGAATCCCTTGACCAGTTTTGTCAGGATACACGCAAAGCATGAGGGAGAATTCTTGATTTCGGGCCTCGTAATTCGAGTTTGGATTGTGGTAAAGCCTGAGAGATTGGTCTCGGTTTAGGGCCTAGTGATCCGGGATTGGATTGCGGTAAGCCTGAGAGACAAGGAGATGGAAAATTACTCAAGGATAGTGATGGATTCTGGATGACATTCAATGTTATATTCGATTGTGATCGAAGAACCAATTTTGGTGTGATCATGGTTCGATGAAGGTGGAGGTGGTTTAGCCTCCAAATTCCCTTAGTTGTTTTTGGACTGGTTTTTCTATGAGATCCCACATTCATGATTGGAATATGGCACGGGGGTGAATGGCTTAAAGAGAGATTTGGTTCAACCAAGTTTATGGTTGGGTGGTATGTAGAAGTCCTGAACCTGGTTGGAATTGCCTATGATTAATAAGAGCTAAGTTCTCTTAGTTTTTCACTCGTTTATATGTGGATTTAATGGATGTCATATCTCTTATATTTATATTGTTTTATGCTAGTTATAAGCATGGTTATATGACTTGTTCATGCCATGGTTATTTCATGTATTTACTTGTAATTGTTAAATGGATGGATGCAAGACCTAATTGTTGATATAATAGTTCAATGGAGAAGGAGGTTATCCTTTTGGCTATGTTTCATAAGTTATTTTAGTAATTTATGCTTTGTCGTGTATCCTAGACCTATAGGTTGCATTGATGCCAAGTGTTTGACAGAATGTCAGTCCCGATTGGGGATGCTCAGGCCTAGTTCTGAGGTTGATTTTTGATTTGTTTACCTTGTCATCATGTCTTTGATGGATTCCAGAGGTTGTAACAAGTTCTAGGTGGAGGCCGGGAATCTAGGCTGGAAAAGTGGCTCAAATCTCGGGGACACTGGCACAGGATTGCTGAAAACAGTCCAGGGACACTAACACATAGGCCTGTGAGAGCGACTTTGGCTTATGGATGTTGTCTTTCCTATAACATGAGAGAGACCATGGGTTAAAAGGATTAATTCATCAGTGGGACTCAGGGACATGATGTCTGAGTGGCTGACATGTCTCTTGAGGGTGTTGTTGTTGATGTGGATGGGTTTGATTGATATGTTACGTCGGTTCCATTTCCATAAAGTCACCAAGGAAGTTGAATGCCTTATAGTGAACTCACTTGTTGCATGTTTACCCCGCCTAGTTGGTTGCTTGGGTGGACCTAGGAGGAGGGAGTGTTACATCCCCAATCCCTAAAATCTTTACAATACTTGGATTCAAAGTTGTCTTTGAAGAATTTACTTTGATGAGAAATGGGACCACACAAGACCATGTGGACCCAACTTAGGTTAAGAGGAGGGAGTTTAACAAGCAATGATGATTTTACCCTAAGCAAGGAGGGGAAGAGGATCAAAGAAAAAAATTCCACTTAGAGATGCCAAGATAATCCTATAAGGTGCTAGCCTAGGGAAATCCAAGGCAAAGTTTGATCTTAGGGCTAGGGCTTGGGATATGTCACAGTCCCACCATCGGAGTTTATTCAAATTTGGAGGACAACTTGTGGACACACTAGCGCAGAAGAGACCATGATATCGAACCTTTTCTATGAGTATTTTATTGAGAAAATGATGTCGTAGGAGACCCAATGTGGCTAGAACTAGAGAGAAGGAAGAAAAGGTGAAGAAGAATGGTTTAAGGGTGATCACCTTATGGTGGACTAGTGCTTATTTCCTTTCGGGATATGGAATCAAGATGAATAATGAGAATGGATTTCATTTCTAACTCAAGGAAGCTCTAAGGAAAACTTTGTTTGGTATTAGGGAAAAATGGAAAGTGACCTTAAGTCCTTTATACTTCATTTTCAAATCAAGATGGTGTTGACAGTGCTGGACCCGCTAACACGTAAGGAGATCTCCCTGGTAAGAAGTCCCAATTATACCTCAGACCGTTTGGTGTACGAGTCCCAGCAGTGGGTCGTATGGTGATTCTTTGACGACGATTTTGCACAGAGGCAAGTAAGATGAATCTATTGGTAGCAAGGGTGTGACAATTGCAGTGAGTCAAGGAAGGTGCGTGAGAGGTTCTAACACATGGGGGTTGAGTTGAGTGTGACCCTTGGAAACCTATAATAGTACTGAACTTGGAAAGGAACACATGAGCGAAGATGCATCACAAGTTGGAAAGCAAGTTAGCAAGCAATCCAAAGTGATGGTTAAACCAATAGCACATTTTAGAAAGATGCATACATAATTATACAGAATAGTCCATAAATGCATGCGTAAGCAAAAAATACATATATCATTTAGAGTAAACCAGATATCATAGAATACAATACAACATATGCATGAAATGTGTTGCCTCTTGTTATATAAATAAGTGTAAGTTCCTGTCATATAATACATCCATGTCCAAACACTAGTCCCAAAATTGAAATGTTACAGCCACATCCGAGTGTTGCTCCGAAGAGATGTATTAGCTCTGCGTAGTGGAGAAGCCAAGGCTCGTTACAATACTATCCAAGATCTCTCCAAGATAGTCTTAACGGAAGCTTGGCTGACCAAAAGCCTTTATAATGAGTTATGAGGTTCTATTTATAGAAAAGGGTGGGGTGACCCTTGACATTCCCCTTTGTGACAGTTCATCTACCCTCATGACTCTTCATCTACTCTATGACTGTTACATCCAACTATCGACACTTGACTTACACTTGAAATGACGTTACATTACAATGCACATGTGCTCATGTCAGAAAAAATGGCTTGAGCAAGTCATGCAAGACATCACTGACATTCGGTATGTTGTGGTGAGACCAACTCTTTGACATGCTTGTGATGGTGAAGGTGGTGACCTGATGCCAAGCTTGGTCGTCCGTGATGGTGTGCGTGCACTCCATGGTGACATATTTTTGATGCGATCTCTTGCCTCTGTTGCATCCAAGTGCATTGGTATGGCCCTTCCATCCAGCTCGTCTACTAATATGCGCATGGTCTTCTTGGTGCGGCTGATCTGGCAACACACTAATGCCTAGTGTTAGTGTTGATATTCCAGTGTGTGCTGGTGGTCATGCGCATCAACTATCAACTACATGCTCAACTCCAGTCGGACTTTCTTCTTGTCTTTGCCTTGGTGAGTGTGTTGAATGGGTTGGATCGCATGCGTGTGCACAATGACATGCATGCTCCTAAATCCCTTGCATGTGATCAACAACACTGCTCACCATGTCTTCTCCGTGCCAGTTGCTGGGATGGATCTTTAACTTGTACGGGTGCAATTTCATCCATGAGTGCATGTTGCACCCACTATTGTTCCTATTCCTACTACAACTCATTAGTTTCTCTGTGAATCTCATGTTCTTCCTTGAGTTGTTGCTTCAACACATGCAATTTCTTCTTTGTTCCACTCCCTTTCTTCTTACGATCTTCATATCGCGCCGTCACCTCATAGCCTGAGTCTCCAAATTTTATTTCATCATCAGTGGATCTGCTTGAGCTTGCGAATGTGTTCCGCCTCTATGTTGTCAACAACCTTCCTCTCGTGTTCGCTGCATCCGGTATGTTTCCTTCAACTGACATTCATGATGCTGCTCGTTGTGATGCTGCTACCATCATATCTTGATGTCCTTGTCTACAAACAACTTGATGTCTTCGAGGGTAGGCAAGTTCATTGACACTTGATTGACTACATCCCCAAGTGTGATTGGAATGATGTCTTCATTGTTGCTCACCTAAAAACCATTATACCTATACTATTGAGAGGCATATGAACACTTGCGATACCTGGAGACATGGAAACACTCATGGTAAGAAATCTCTCAATCGAAAACTGAAATGAACTTGAGAACTGACTTGCAACATACCTGGGTGACTGATCATGAAGGTTGAGCAATTTCCACCGGGAAGTCAGGAGACTGGCTGCTAAGACTTCGCAAGGCACAGTCTCAGTTGCTGGAAGGCTGACTGACTACTGGAACTATGCAATGCATATTCCAGTCTAGTTGTTGATTGTTGGAATTGCACAATGCCCAATCTCAGTTAGAAATGGTTGCAGGTTCAGTGACTACATTGCGCAATTTTCTAGGCCAACAGCCATTGTCCCTTAGAAATGTGCAAAACAGTCCTAGAGGACAGTGACTGAGTAGAAATGCACATTTTTGGAGAGGAAAATAGAGCCTTCCTTCCCCAAATTGTGCAATGTTGTCTTAATGAAGGTAGATTCCGGGCCAAGGTTGGCCACACTCGCCGACGGGCAACTGAAAGAAAATGTGAAGTGAATGCATGGTGACACTAAGTGAAAGAAGAAGTGATTGATCATGCATGCAAATATTTAATGAAACATTCAATAAACAGAACAACATGCATGTGGGTGAGGTGAGTCGTCGAATTGGCGATTGTTCGTGAAAAACAATTTCATGGATGCAACAACAGTGAGATGTTAACAAAAACTGAAACGGTGCTAGTATGTGTCAAAACTACAGTAAGCGCTCACTGAAATCAAGTAGACAACATTCATACAAAGCAAAACACAAAAAGCGCTAGAAATGCAACACAAGACATGGAAAGCGAGCTTACCCCAAAACAGTTGAGCTGAATGTGCCGAAAACTCCTAGATGCGATTTGGGATGTCATAGTTGCAAGGTTGATGTGAAGAATGAGCTCTGTAGTGTCCGGTTGATGAGTTTTGATAAAATCAAGGTTGTGACGCGCATGCCACAAATATAGGGAAAGCGACACTTGGTGGGATGTTTCTGAAATGATCCTTGCATGTAACCTCCAACTACCAAAAATAGATCCGTAAAACAAGGGATGCCTTTTCATGCTGCCTTGGAAGAAGCAGCCCATGCATGCAAGTCTATTTTTCTCAGTCCCGAAGGGAACCAATCAACTCAGTTGCACATGCAAGAGGCTGCTCAACTGCTGGGAGAAAACGCGCATTTCTAGCTGGGAGATGGGTTGGCTGCTTAGAGTATTTGCACAATATCTGGGTAGAGCAACTAACTATTGTCCAGATTTGCGCAAATTCTGGGCTGAGCAGCCCAGCAGGGAAGGATTGCACAATTTTCTGGGTGAAGCTTGCTCAACAAGATTGCGCAGTTATGAGGCCCAGCAGACTGCCAGTCAAAATTGTGCAATTTCTGGAGGGAAGGTTGGTTTCCCTCCATATTTACACAAAGTCTTGAAGGAGCTACTCAGCCTACTACTAGACCAAGTCTGGATGGACAACATGTGAGGGGAATGCATCAAGGTTTGATCGATAGGCTTTCTCTTTGCAAGAAAATCAATGGAGCTTGTGTACTTGATGAAGCAAGACATGTTGCTGTGAAGTTTGGTAGGGAGGCTACAAAACGAAGCTAAGAAAAAAATTGGAGGGTGGTTGTAGCTGCTACAACACTTGGCGACACACTGGTAGAACTCCAGCTCTTTGAATGGACCTTGTTCATGGAAAGCAAGTCTAACACCTCTAGAAGTATTGTTTAGTTCTCAGCTTGTCTTTGTTTTTGATGAGCCTCATCATTAGGTAATTATATGGGCCTTAATTCACCTCCTAGCTTAGTCAAACCAACTATTGTCATAACTTATTGCATACTTTTGATTACATTTTGTTTATGAGATGAGTTAGAGTTGGATGTTTTGCTTTGTGGTCTAATGTGCATTTAATGCAAGATTAAAGGATAAAAGCAAGGAATTTTGGCAAATACCAAGGTCAAAACTTGAATGGGACAAAGGAGAGGTATTGTAGGAGGTAAATACTCCTCATTTAATACCCCTCCATTTTAATATTCCTCCATTAGTTCGGAGTGCAAACAGCCAAATCATGAGGACTATAAGCTAGCCGAGCAAGTGAAAGACAAAGCACTAGTTTATCTCGAGTTTGGGAGCCGAGCCTCCCTAATTTTAAGGAAGTCATTGGATACTTCAGATGTAAAAGTAGAGAGTCTTAGGACCTCAATGGGATTCATATTTTTATTGTAAAACTCTACTCTATTTTCGAGCTGCAAGACTTGTGACGGTTTTTTTGATGTAATCTGTTGTTTTGGTAATAAGAATTAGTTTTGTTTCGAGCCAAAACAGAGTTAACTCAGAGGGATGAAGCTCTTTTTTTAGGGCCCAACCCTAGAAGCCAAGGCTCCTCTTTATTGTACATGTATTCTTGTGTAGATTCATAGCTTAATTGTTCATTTTCTTAGTAGATGCATTTCCATTACAACAGTGTAGATTAGATTGGTTGTGTGATAGTTCGCTTCCATTTGTGCCTTCTTTCAAGTAGAAGGTTAGCAAGGAGAAAAAAGATCAACAAAAGGTTTTCAGAAGGTGTCTCAGCCTCACTTCCTCCCTCTGGGACCATGACTTGAGGAAGGGACCCTTCAGCAGCCCCAACAACACAGATTTCTAGTTCTTATATGAGATTTGGAGTTTGTTGTCTTTTATTCAGAATTTGGTTCATGTTGTAAGGCAGATTTCATTGTCATCTTTTTCCATCTCCATTTCTGCAATAAGATATCACTCATGCTTTCATTCCCTTCAACAACTTTCTTCATGCATAATATAAGCAATTGATTCATGCTTTTCTTGTTTATGAAAATGAATCTTGTTGCATAATTCTTGGAATACACACATGTTTCAATCAGAGCAGGTACCTCAAGAGGAGACCAAGACTTCATCACCAACATCCACCTTCCAATTCATCCACCTTAGCCAACCCTTGTTTCACCATCACCCTCACTAGTTTTTCATCATTTTTCATTGAAATTCCCCTAGATACATTGAGTGAATATAGCCATCTCTTATGTTGGATATTGACTCCTGAGTTCTTGTAGACTTTCTAACACTCTATTCCACCCATCATACACCTTTCCCAATCTTCCCAACACATCCAAAACCTCACAATTAGCTCTCATCTATATCCTATAGGTTTCCTATAATTCCTATAGGATCATCCTGTAGGTTTCTAGTACATCCTATAGGTTTTCCTGAAACGGCCTATTTTTAGGCCGAATTGATGGGAAACCTCTAGGAAGTCACAAAAAGCCTCCCAGGACCCCTTGTTACAGGTTTATTTGGGCACATCAATGCCAACTTACATGTCGATGTTATTAGGGTTCATCAACCCCTAATATAGTTCTTACATGCCCTAAAGAAGTTAATCATAAGAATGCCTCACTCCCAAAGAAGTTCCATCACAGAATACATCCAAAAATGTCTCGCAAGAAGCCTTTTATCAGGCTGCAATGCATTGCAGCTACCACACTGACTAAGTGTTATTCATCGCACTTAGTCCCACTTTAGCCTGTGATGAGCGAACTTGGGTGAAGTTTCGGGAGGGTTTGAAGATTCCCTATCCATGGGAAACCTCTAGAAGCTTCTCAAGTGCCACTTGCCCCTCTGAGTTCTCCCAAGGATGATAAAAGGAATTAGGAAACATCAACCTCCTATCTCCCTCTTTCATGGAACCAATTTCTAAAAATAGAAAGGAATTCATCATCATCATTGATGACCCAACCTCCTTCACTCATCTATAAATAGATCACTCATCCAAGAGATCTGGAGGCTGAATAGTTTTGAGTTGTAAAGAGATGCTGATGGTTTTAGTATTGTGGTAATATTGGAATGTCTTGTTGTTCATGAGATGAAGAAGTTTTGAAGCTGGAAGTATGACACTGGATCGAACTCATGGGTTGTAATCCTCCTTTCTATCAATAAAGCTTTTCAAGAGTTTTCCCTTATGTTTTTGTAATTTGTCAATGCATTCATATGTTTATCATACTTTGGATTCTATGTTATTTATGGATAATAGATCATTATGCTTTGACGGGTCTTTGTTTCTGTAATTGCACAGGTACTTTCCAAGCGAGTTAAGTACGGAAAGGAGCAGCAAGGTTGGTCAAGGGAGAGAGGGATCGAGCGAGGAATCAAGCAAAAGTTGCAGTTTGGTTCCTTATAGTCTTTCTCTTATCTGTTGTTTACAGGAAAAGTAGTGAATTGTTTTAACTGTTGTTTCTAGGTTAATTACCAAACCTATAGGGTTAGCGTTTTTTAGAAACACTAATTATTCCCGAAACAAATTGGTGACTCCACTAGGGATGTTTTCCCTTTTTTGGTAGTTTAGCAGCCTCTTAGAACATTCCAATACACTGTGCTTGCTTTCGATTATTGAATTCAATTCTAATTTACTGAAAATTGAATTGAATTTGAGCCAAAAACACATTCAAAGTTTCTTACTGTAATCATTGCATTGTCCTTAACTGAGACCTGCTATGCGTTGCACTTCCCGCATGGATATAGTGCTATGCATCGCACTGTCTATCACCACAGCCTGTGTTGATTTCTTGAAGATCAGTTTTCCGATCTAGGAATGGAAGTTTTTGTCAAGTTTCATCTTCGATTAAATTGCTTGCTAAACATGAATTATATCTCATCTATGAAACTAGCCTTCATCTCTTTAATTTGGCCCTATTTAGACTAGTATTAGTAAATGTTTTTTTATGCATTTGTTGTATCATTTGCAATCCATTGTCGAAAAGTATTTTTTGATCCATTGTCGTTTTGAAAGAAAAGTGTCGTAAAGTCCTCATTTTCTTCGAAAAGAGAAGTGTCATAAAGTCCTCCTTCATAGCTAATCGATTAATCTATTTTGTGCATTTGATTTGATTTCATTCAAAGTGTCGAAAAGCTTCATTTCTTCAAAATTGAAAGTGTCATACAAGTCTTCCTTCATCTTTGAAACAAAATTGTCGTAAATTGCCATTTTTTATGAAAAAGTTCTGAATCGTTTGTGCATTATTTTTTCTTATTGTATCATTCACATTAAGAGAAACTAAAAACAAATACATGCATTTGCATTTTAGAGTTTTAGTTTGTGTGCTAAACGGAATGGTTTAGGGAATTGTATTAGTTTGTTCTCTTTGTTGTTTGCTCAAAATAACTTCTATGCTCTATCCCTTATATTTTGGATTTTCATTATTGAAATTAAACGAAAAGAGTGCTTATGATTCTAGTTGCATTCTTAGGAATTTCAGAACACATTTCACAGTGAACCTTCAAAGGAAAATTTCTAAGCAAGATCAAATTAAAATAAACATCAATTAATCTAACAACGCTTTGGAACTTAACGAAAACATCTAGAGGTCTAGGCTAGAGACATGTTTCAATGTCTTTAAACCTAGTGGTTGTCATTTTCATTGAAGGTTGGGTGATTCCTCCTCTTTGATCCGATAAGTACTAGTACGGACTTGTCCTCCCTGTACCATCGCGTATATAGTGGGAGACCCCAATAGCTTGAAATCCTTTATCCCTAGGAAGCCAATTTTGCTGCCTTACCGATCACAATGCACTAAACATA
>APFE030942361.1:3323-44894 GCA_000404065.3 Pinus taeda
CTACCCGCCCCCCTCAAACACCCCGGATAGGGGGGGCTGCCGCCCCCACTGTGACCCCCCCACTGCGCAATCGGCGCAACGAAGGGGGGGCTCCGCGCCCCCTCTAACCCCCCGGTTCACTACGTAGGTTAGTCGTGGAAAGAATATAACACAACCCAACACTAAGTATCAAATGTATGTGAATAAAATGCGCAAATTTCACATTTATACTAAGGGTATGCTCACTTTGCTTATTTCATATTAATTTTTAACTTTATTATATAAATCCCCATATACCTTTTCCCGTATATTAATTAAATTCCCTTAAAATATCCCAACCCTTAGTTTTATATATAAACTATACCATTTACCCCATATCCCGACAAAACAGATAAATCCCATCATTAAACCTCGCCCGATTGATTAATCCATGATTAAGTCTTAATTAATCCCAAATCGCCGAAGTTTAAAGCCTTGGGCCCCCTCGACACCTCTACTTTTATTACCCGCGCACGTCCCTCACTTGATTTCCGTCTGATCACCATCCCCCCTCATCTGACGGTCCACAGTCATATCGGCTACGCCCGACGCCCGACCTTTACCTGTCTGATAAGGTGGTTTCCCTGGCCCCCCGACTACTACGTGTCAAGGGCTGGAGTAGATTGGGTGACCCCTCCTCAATACCGCCTCCTCCAAAAACGCGGTGCGATGGCTTGGAAAACTGCCTCCCCACTCAACCCGATAAACCGCCCACTGTTCATTCATAAATTACCCGCCAAAAAATGCCCGTTTCTCTATAAAAAGGCTGAGAAGCCCCTTTTCACCTTTTTCGCTCGAGCTCTTCGAAAACCTCTGCAAGCAAGTGTGATTCCTGCAAACGATGAATTTAGCAATTGAAATCCAAATTCACTCTTGAAGAAGCTACAGAGACCCCAATCAACCTTTCAGTCCGTACCAGAGCCATTCGAACTTTTGCAACTGCCGTGAACTCCAAATTGGAATATAATTCCCCCAATTTTAGGTACCACAACAAGAAGCAACAATGAGTACCCCTGCTGTTTTACAAACCCCTCAGAATGAGGAAAGGAATCCCAAGAGGAACAAGGAGGGAGCCTCTACTTCAGGTATGGACACATCCAATGTGCAGTATGAAGGTAGCCAGGGTAAAAGGCCAAGGCTCAATCCTGTTTGAGAACAGGAAGACATAGAAGGCTCAGCAAAAGTAACTAACACTGAGTTTGACATGAGCAGGCGTATAAATCCATCTGGAGAAACTCAAGAGCCATCCACATCACAAACTCAAATGTTAGAAAGGAAGCTCAGTGTAGAAGTCTCCTCATTCACTAGGCCTACTAATAAGGACAAAGACATTAAAGACAGGTATAAAGAAATTAAAATGAGAAATGAGAAATTAAAGGCATAGCCTTATGCACAGTATTTAAAGCTCACACCTATAAATCAAACCAGGTTGATATTAGCTTTTGACATCAAGGAAGGAAATATGCAAAATGTCTTTCATAAAACCAACTATGCAACCACCAAGGACATCAACAGACTATAAAATGATTGATTTTGAGGTATCAGCAAGGGATATTCATCCCATAGACCAAATTGAATTTCATAAACAGGCTAGAGAAATGATTTACTCTACCCTTACAGGTAAAGCCATAGCTGCCCATCAATTGCATAACTCATTGAACAATATCTCAGCCCAATATCAGTTAGAAAAGGCCTCCTCACAGGCCAAGGATACTAGAATTAAGTCTTTGGAAGACTTAGTGGTTGAATTAGGACATGATCCCAAAAATATCAAAGCTACTGAGAAACTAATTAAGAAGAAGAATGATGACATTGCAACACTTAAAAAAAATTGAAGATACCTCAACTACAACATCCCCAGACATAGGAAGTCTTGGAAAACCAAACCAGACATGAAGAGTTAAGGGAGACAGAGAAGGAATTAGACACTTTAATTCAATCGAAGCAATGTGATATTGCCACTACCTCTGTAAATGTCATCCCAATAGTCTCAATAGTTGTCCCTTCTACATTGGCAGCCTCACTGGCTCCCATAGCTCCTACGGTCACAACAGAACAGATTTCAACACAGTCTACATCAACAACAAGTACATCATATGAAGCAGAAAAATTGGTTAGAGCGAGGAAATATCCATACAGGCTACAGAAGTGAATAAGCTGAAAGAAAAGGTGTCAAGCTTGGAAACTGATTACAAGCTTGCCAAAATCATGCAGAAGGAAGAAGTGCAAAAGGTAGCCAGAATGAATGAGAGAATAAAAGCCATGGAAAAAGACCTAACACTGAAAGAACCTCTTGGGCAAGCTAAGGAAATATTATGGGCCAATATCATCGACTCTAACAATGATATTTGGCCATCTATTCAGGTAATCTTTAAACAAATAGATCTAATAAAGATGGCTACATAAGCCATCCAAAAAGTAAAAGAGGAATTGGGAGAGGCGCTCGAAGATGCCACCGGAATCATCTAATTCCTTAACAGTAAAAATAGATATGAGCTTCAAGAATTGGAAATTGAGGACAGAACAGAAATAATTTTGGAATTAAGGAAGGTCCTTTCCAAGAGAAACTTGATGTTAAATTTGGAGGATAAGTGCCAAAACATGCAGGTAGCCATTGATAGATTTATGGCTAAGTTTCAAATTTTGAGAGAGAAAGGGTTACCTAGTCCCTTAGTCATAAATGACAAGCTCATGACAACAAAAAACTCAAAGAGCTAGCAATAGAACAGGCTAGTACCTCTTCAATGAAGGCATTGCCAATAGGAAAAGTACTATACTAGACCATTGAAAACTTGTTTTACCTCCAACATGAGGTAAAACACTTGTTTGTCAATAAGCCTACTTTTTGCAAGTACACTGAGGTAGATGAAATATACAGAAGGATGTTGAAGATCCAATTACCTAATGCTGAAATGTGGGAAAAATTGACTGGTTTACTGTAAGAAAAATGTAGTAAAAAGGAAAAGTAAAATAGCTAGGTGAAAAGATGAAGATAGGTCAACAGAGTCAAAGAGTATCAGTGTCAAAGTGTATCAGATGAAAGCCAAAAGTAAATGAAGCTTCCAAAGTGAAAGATCAAACAATAAAGCAACACAAAGGGCTAAAATCAAACCATAAAGGCCAACAATACCAAAATAAATGGGACAACACGAAAACAGTTCAATAGTTGTCTCTATCTTCTTGCAAGAAGATATTTTTATTTCCTATATTAAATATCAAGGTAGTTTGAGATATTTTGTAATATTTTTTGTATAAATACTTCACAATTTGAAGTATGTAGTGTGGATTCATAGACATTTCTATAGAATTTTGATCAAAAGGACTGTAAAGCTATTGTATCATTAACTGAGCCAGCAAGCTGGATTGATGAATAAAGACAAGATATTTCACAGGATTCATGTGTCGAGCGAAGTGCATATAAGTATTTTCTTATGTTATCGTTATCTTTCTTAAAGTTTTTCCACAATCTTTAATGTATTTCTGAATCTGAATGCTATAACTGGAACAATATCTCATAATTTGTTTAATTACACTCTGTTTTAACAATTATGCATATAAATGTTTTCAACCGATATCTAAGTTAATGATTTCTTAATTGTTCCTTAGTTTAGGTTGTTTCTTGGTAATCTAGATCAAAGGATTCTTAATTTCCCTTTGCTTTTGATTACACTCTATTCCTCGTTTGTATCCCGGTCTGAGAACCCTTAATTGCTCTCTCACCCTGATTAAAACCATTTCACCCCCTGTTCCAAAGACCTGCACTTTACTCTGCTAGCTTGCCCTTTGAACATTCCCTTTAGTGAGTTGATCTAGTTTTGCTGCCCTTCTATTGACTCCATAGCCTAATGGTCTAAAGACATCATTCTATCCTTCTGCTTCAAGGATCCCACCACCCAATCTCAAATACAAATAAAAAACACCCAAAATATTCATAAATAGCCTGAAATCCCAGCAAACAAAGCTAAATCATATAGAGAGAGCCCTCTCTAAGCCTAGGTTGGCTAGAGCCTATGCTCCAAAGTTGGTTTGTGGTTACCTCGGTCATTTTATTTCTTCTAATAACTTCTACAGAAATTTCTGAGTGATAACATAGTGGCGACCATACTGGGGACAACGAATCCTCAGTCCTACTAAAGCTTTAAGAAAATTCTAAATCTACATTTTGAGCCTCTTAAAGTCATTTGTTAGAAGTTATTTTGAAAAAACCTCACAAAAACAATTAAAAATTTGAAATTCTGGCTTCTAGGAAGACTCATTTTACTAGGGCTAATCCAGATCCAAACCCTGCCCCAGTAGTTGATAATCCCAACCTAATTTCAAGAAAATCTAAAAAAGAAGAAAGTTCAGTTAGCCAAATACCATTAGTTAAAGCTAATTCATGTCTCGATGAGTGGTTATTTTTAGAAGAACTTCCCTTTGATGTGCCATTTGATCTTTCATTATTTAAGACAAAATCTAAAAATGCAATCGATGAAACAGTTCTAGATCCTAATTTTATTGCAGACCTTGAATTTCAACAGGCTAACAAATCAATTGATAAATACATTATGAAATCTCCACAATCATCCATTAATATTGCCACTACCCTTGATCTTTCTGAACAATTGTCCACTAATTTGAGTTCACCATTGTTCCCCTCAACTTCAACAATAATACCTTCTGAAGTCCATTCTTCACCACCATTTATACCTACATTCCCTCACCAACCTATCGTTACTCATTCAACATCTACTAGCCCTGGTTCTTCATCCACTGCTGCGTCATATCCAGGTACCTCAACCCCACATCTCAGCCTCTCCCAACTTACAACAATGGCAAACATATATGCTCCTATTGTTTTACCTACTCAACTTCATGCTATGACTGCAGATTATTAGAGTAAGATTTCCCTGTTTGATGCTACTAGTCATTACACTACCCAACAGCATGTAAGCAAGATGTCTAACTTTTTTGAATTACATGAAATAGATGAAGCAGATGTCCAGATGAGACTCTTTGCCCAAACTTTGTCTGGTGATGTCAAGAAGTGGTTTAAAGCCTTTCCTGCCAACCACATTGCAGACCTGGCAAATTTCCAAAGATTATTTATTGATAGGTTGGAAAAGAAAAAGAATCCCCTACAAATCCTTTCAGAATATGAGAATATTAGAAGAGGGCCTAGTGAAATTGTTCAAGATTACTGCACTAGATTCAATAATATATACAACGCAATCCCAGTTAACCTTAGACCCCCACCTGACTTAGCATTAATAAAGTTCCTTGATGGTATTGACACAGATATGGCATACCAACTTAGGGAAAGAAACCCCCCCAACATTAGAAGAAATTCAAAGTGTAACAGTTAGTGTAGAAGCTAATTTGTTAGCTAAAAGGGCTAGAGTTAGAAATGAAAGGAGAAGAACTGCAAAGGATGAAACTTCACCATCTGACATTAAAATAGATAATTTAGCCAAAAGTATGGAAAGACTAATGGATATAATAGAGAACATAGAAAGGAAACCCCAATGGGATAACCAACAAGCACCTCCAGTTAGAAACCCAGATTTTAGAGAAAACCAAAGCATTGGGAAAAATGGACCGGATCAGAACATTAGGCCTCCTTTTCAAGAAAATTATGCAGAGACATCCCATCCAGAAGATCCAGAACAAGATACAAAAATTAACCCAATGGGAATAAATGATGAGGACACTGTTTTTCTAACCCAAGATGAGCAGGAACTGTATATGTTGCAGCAATTAAAAATATAGTCCGGGGAATCATTTGATTATAAACAGGAATATGATTATGCCATCTTTGAATTCCATAAAGAATATAACCTAAGAAGCAAAAAGAATCATGATGTCCCTGACCAAACTAAGAAAACAGTGCAAAACCAACCCAAGAAAATAAAAGAAGCCCCTGTTTTGAAAATCCTCCAAATTCTCCCTAGGGAAAACCCAAAACCTTCTAGCCCCACAATTGTAGACATAACCTCTGATCAACCTTCTGCTGATCAACCATCCACTTTAATTCCACCTAAGGAACTAGTGGACAAAGTTCAAAACATCAGATTTGAAAATCCACATAAGGAGGTCCCCAATAAAGGAAAAGAAGACAAGCCTACTCAAATCCCTGCTGCAAAAATTCAAAATCTTCAAACAGAAAAAGTCTCTTTGCCATTCAATTTGGGAACGGAGATAGCAAAGCTAAAAATTTTAGTTCCTTTAACATAACTAATCAAGCATGAAACTTATAAATCATAGATAACCAAGACCTTAAACATTGTTGAAAATGAGGATTCAATCAACTTGTTTGATGACCAACCAGAACTCATATTTGGTCTAGATGTTAATGGAAAACCATTAGGAGGAGTTCCACCTTTATACATTAGCCTTAGTATCCATGACAAAATTCTACACAATGTAATGTTTGATTCTGGGGCCTCTCACAACTTAATGCCCAAATCAGTGATGGAGAAATTAAACCTAGACATTACAAGGCCTTATAAAGACTTATTCTCATTTGACTTCAGTAAGGTAAAGTGTCTAGGATTGATTAAAGACCTGTGTGTCACTTTAGTCCAATATCCCGCGAAAAGCATCCATATGGATATTGTAGTTGCTGACATCCCACCAAAGTATGGCATGCTATTATCCATGGGGAGCCAAACTTCAGGGATCCTTAATGAAATATATGGTAGGTAGCCAGGATTGGCTTCAAAACTTTCCCATCTACTCCATACACTCAGATATCGATTCTTTTATCCTGTATAATGCTGATCAAACACAAGAAGAAATTTTAGAGAGTACTAATACAAAACCAAAAGAAATTGCAGTTTCTAAACAAAATAAAACAAACCAGCTATAGAACTATTCAATGAACAAGACGGTCAAATTGCTATAAATATGAAAAGTTTGTTGCACCAGATAGTGTAAATATAGATCATGAGATATTACGACATTTAGAATTTGATGGATCTGTCAATAGGTTAGGTGCAGGAGCAGGAGTGTGGATATATAATTTGGAAAATAATTATCAGAAGGCCATGCATATAGATTGAATTTTAAATGTACCAATAATATGGCCGAGTATGAAGCATTAATTTTAGGTCTTAAGTTAGTTAGGAATCTAGGAGCTAAAAGAGTTTCTGTCATGGGAGACTTTGAACTAATTGTAAAACAGATTGATGGTGTATATATGACAAAGGACCCTAGATTAAGTTGTTATAGGGGAACTATCATAGAAATACTTAACACTTTCCTTGAAACAAAGCTTGTAGTAATTCCTAGAAAACATAACATGAAAGCCCATAGTTTAGCAATGTTTGCCAGCACTTGCAAATTACCCTTCTAGCCCAACCATTAGTACACTGCTGAAGTTAGGCACAGACCTACAATTCCAGATAATTTGAAGATTGGCAAATATTTTCTGATGATAAATAGATAAATAATTTTTTAATTTTAGAAGAAGAGTTTACCAATAACAATATAGATACTGATACATCAATAGATCCAGACACTAAGAATGAGATAGAAATAAATGAGATAGAAGGTGATGAAATAGATAGACTCAACCCAACTAAATTTACCAAATTAGATGTAGATAGCTTAGAGCAAATTGATATTGATGAAATAACCAGTGAAGAAACCGAAGTAATTAATCTCAAGGATGACTTCTTACCAAAGGGATTAACCCCTCTGGAAGATTTATTTGATTCAAATGATGTTCCTAGGAAACCTAAAACGGAACCTTCAAGGTCTGATATAGAGGAATGTAATATAGGCACCGACGAAAATCCTAAACTGATCAAACTTTCAAAATCATTACCCCAAACTGAGAAACTAAAATACATTGAGTTATTGAAAGAATTCCAGGATACCTTTGCTTGGAGTTATGAGGATCTCAAATCCTATGACACCAATATCATCCAACACACAATTCCTATTAAAGAAAATCAAAATCCTTTCAAACAAAAAATTAGAAGGATTAATCCTGTCTTATTACCTGCAATTGAAAAATAAATTCAGAGGATGTATGATGCCAAAATAATTGCACCAATCAGATTTTATGATTGGGTCTCAAACTTGGTGCCAACTAGAAAGAAAACTAGTGAGATCAGACTCTTTGTGGATCTCAGAAACCTCAACAAAGTGTCACTAAAAGACAATTACCCTCTCCCCAAAATGGACCACATTTTATAGAGGGTAGTTGGATCAACCAGAATCTCATTGTTGGATGGGTTTTCTAGTTACAATCAAATCTTGGTTCATCCAGATGACCAACCCAAAATTGCCTTTACTACTCCTTGGGGCACATTTATGTATGTGAAAATTCCTTTTGGGCTAATGAATGCAGGAGCCACTTTCCAGAGGGATATGGATATAGCATTTGCAAATAAATTCATGATTTCCTTGTGATATATCTAGATGATGTTACTGTATTTTTGAAATTTGACAATCAACATTTGGATCATCTAAGGCAAGTTTTTATTAAATGCAGGAAATTTGGAATCTCCTTAAACCCTAAAAAATCCTTGTTTGGGCTAGAAGAAGGAAGTTGTTAGGACACATTATTTCAAAAGATGGTATAAGAATAGACCCAGCTAGAATAGAAGCCATCCTGCAAATAAAACACCCTAGGAACATTAAAGAGTTGCAAGCTTTCTTAGGAGAAATTAATTTTCTTGGAAGATTTATATCTAATCTAGCAGAGTTAATTAGATCACTAAAAAAGATTCAAATTCGCGAGAAAAAATAATTTTCGAAGAGGGGCGGACTCGGAGGTGCGGTGGAAGCGAGTTGAACTAGGGTTTGCAACAGGGCATCAATGCTGGTTACGATGGAGGGGAGAGGAGGGGGGGAGTTCCACTCCCTCCTACAGTCATGCAATTTCGAACCACTTCAAGAAACCAATGGAGGCAGAAACTGGGAGTATCAACATAGAAAAATAGAAAAACATCAGATCACAGGAACAGGAAGAGAATCATGAGGAAGTCAGAAGAGAGAAGAGAAAAGGAGGAGGCAATCAGAGAGCTGAGCACAAGAATATGATAGGACTCTGTAAACCTAGGTCAACCATCACTCCCCGGGTTGTATTGAGTGATCCAGTGCTACAGGTGCACAGGGATCACATGGCGGCGTATGTAGTAATATGCAAATTTATGGGGATATGGCCAACGGAGAAGGCTTTGCATGCATGGATAAAGAACCACTGGAAACCTAAGGGAGAAATAAATCTTCACCTTGGGTCCAAGGGTTTCTTCACATTAGTGTTCACAAACTTAGAGGACAAAGATAAAGTGTTCAAAGGTGGACCATATTTTTATGCTGCTGCAGGACTCTACATGTGACCATGGGTGATGAATTTTGTCCCGGAATGAGAGACATTCACATCAGTGCTGGTATCGATAAGACTCTACTCCCTACCTTTAGATTATTGGCTGCCAGAATCCTTAAAAGCCATAGGCAATAAACTAGGTCATTTTTAAAAAATATCAGATTGACTCTTTGAGGAAAATACACCTCCTTTGCCTGAATATGCGTAGAAATGGACCTATCTGGAGCACTTCTGGATGACATCATTCTAGAAGTGTATGATGAATAATGGGCGCAGGTGGTGGACTATGAACATGTCCCATTCAGATGCCGCAAATGCCATGAACACGGGCACCTCTTTAGAGACTACCCATTAAACAAAATAGAGAGCAATATTAAAACCAACACAGGCAAAGATATTGAAGGCTTTTCTAAGATGGGAGGCAGAGGGAAAGGAGGGAAAAAGAACCAGATGAAAATCAACGAGGAGAAGCAACCAAGTCATAACAGATTCAAGATATTAGAAGAAGAAGATGGGAACAATGGAATGAACTAGGTACTGGAGGATAGTCCTGCAAAGAAGGAAAAAGATGACAGCATGGAGGATATACCTGAAAACAACAAACTAAAGGAGGATTTTCCAAGCACTATGGAACTTGATAGGGACCATGAGATGACCCTAAGTAAGGTTGGAACAGAGGACCATGATCTGCAGGAAATTCTTGAAAGGGAGAATCTCAATCTAGAAAAGTTCCTGGAGTAGGGAACCACCAAAGGGGTTGATTCTCTACCAAGAGGAGTTTGACAGAGTACAACAACTCTTCCTTTGGAGATCTCAAGAAAAGGGTTCTAGAGTCAAAAGAAACCATGATAGCCAGGAAAACAGAGGGGTAAACATGATGGAGGCAACATCGGGACACGCTCCCAAGAACCCAGGCAAGAAAAGAGGAATAATAAGACAGAATGAGCTACTGATAGAGTGTGGGAAACTCATGATCAACTTAGGTAAGATGAAATACCTTACTAGTTACTCATTTACAAACCTTTCTTAATGAAGCTTACAACCTAGAATATTAGGGGTCTAGGAAGCAAAAGGAAACAAAGAAATCTTAGTAATAGAATAAAAGAAGAAAAACCAAATATGGTGTTTATCCAGGAAACAAAATGTTCAATAGATAAAATAAGAGAGATACATAACAAATGGATCATCAAGTATGAATATCTAGAAGTTAAAGCAGACAACACAACAGGAGGGATTCTCACACTTTGGAACCCCCAGAAACTTGGAATCCTAGATGCTGAAGCATCCAGGAACTACCTATCGATGGTGATCCAACCTTTAAGTGAGAAGGAAGTCTATTTGATCACAAATGTCTATGGTCCTCAAAAACTTGAAGACAAACTCAGGCTTCTTAGCTCACTGGAGGAGCTATGAGAAAGATATCTTGTTATGCCCTGGATTCTGGGAGGAGACTTTAATATGATCAGATCTCTTTCAGAAAAAAAAGGTGGGACCAGAACACTAGGTAGAGACTCCATAGCCTTTTATAACTTCCTAAACAACATGAGGCTAGTGGATACGGAGACAAAAGATGGTACCTTCACCTGGAATAATAAGCGGGGAGGGACTTCTCAAGTTGCCTCTAAACTAGATAGATTCATAATCTCTGAGGACCTCATTCTCATAGGCCTTGACTTGTCTACTTTAATCCTCCCTTTTGGAGGCTCGGATCACTGGCCTGTCAAACTTGAAGCTTCTTTTATAGGAACTCCGAGAAACAAACCTTTTAGGTTTGAAAATATTTGGCTCACCCACCTTGACTTCATCAACAATATTTAAAAATGGTGGGCAGAAGATATGCCCGTTCAGGGAACTAATATGTTCCTTCTGCATTAGAGACTGAAACACATCAAACTCAGGCTTAAAGAGTGGAAAAAAAATGAGTTTGGCAATATCTTCAAAGCCAAAAAAGAAGTTGAACAAAAACTATAGGGAATTAACCAGGTCCTCATCACAGATGGCTTTACCGAGGAAAAGAAAATACAAGCTGACTCTCTTCAACAGGAATGGGAAGACAAATGCAAGCAAGAGGAGATCTTTTGGAGACAAAAATCAAGAGTGCAATGGATAAAAGAAGGAGAAATAAACACAAAGTTTTTTCACAAGTCAACCATGGATCACAAGTCTCATTACAGGATTTCAAAACTCAGAGATACTCAAGGAAAAAGCTCAGCACCCACAAAGAAATAGAATCTACTCTGGTACAACATTTCCAAAGCATAGCAGAGGAGCCTCTCATAGACAGATCATAATATATCAACAACTTCACAAAGTACATTCTTAAGCTTGTAACGAGAGAAGATAATTACAATCTTAACAGGCCAGTGACTGAAGAGGAGGTCAGTGAAGTCATCAAAGAGATGCAAAATGGGAAAGATCTAGGCTCAGATGGGTTCAATACTTCTTCAAAGCATGTTGGGAAATAGTCAAACAAGATATCCTTGATGTGGTGGAGGACTCAAGGAAAAACAAAACTGTTTTGAGGGTGCTTAATGCCTCTTTCATAACTTTGATTCCAAAGTAGGAAAAAACTATGACACCATATAGATTTAGACCCATAGCTTTATGCAATGTGCTGTAAAAAATTATATCCAAAGTAATTGCAAACAAGCTCAAGACCCTTCTTCCAACTCTGGTGTCTAAGGAGCAAACTGGATATGTGGAAGGAAGGCAAATTCTAAGTAACATCATTCAAGCTCACGAGGTGGTTCATTCTCTCAAGAGCAATAAGAAAGTAGGTATGATCATACAACTTGACCTAGTGAAAGCTTATGATAAGCTAAGATGGGCATACATTAGGGAAGTACTAAAAGCGTATGGCTTTGACCAAAACTGGATAAGATGGGTAATGGCCCTTGTCACCATAGCTAGTTTTTCAATCCTGCTTAATGGCTTACCATCCAGAACCTTTAGGTCTTCGAGAGGCCTCAGACAAGGAGATCTTCTCTCCCCCTTCCTCTTTATTCTCCTGATGGAAGGTTTAGGTAATGTGATCAAATCAGCTAAAGAAGAAGGAAAAATCCAGGGTCTCAAACTCACCCTGAATGGGGATGCCTTGACTCATCAACAATTTGTGGATAACACTATGCTGCAGGGTACACCCACGGTCAAGGAAGCTAAAGCTTTCAAGCAAATCCTGAACGACTTTGCTATGGCTACAGGTACAGAGGTAAGCCTTACCAAATCAAAGATTTTCTTTTTTAATACTGACATTGCTATTTAGAGAAACCTCACCAGAATTCTCGGCTTTCAAAGAGAACAACTACCCGCCAAATATCTAGGAATACCTCTAATGGAAAAACCTCTGAACAAGGCAGTTTAGGAGCCAGTCACTAATAACCTCCAGGAAAAAGTTTGGAAATGGACAAGAAGGTCTTTGAATTTAGCAAGAAGGCTAATGCTAACAAAAGATGTCCTACAAATTTTTCCCATCTTCATGTTTTAAGCCCTTCTTGCTCCTAAAGGAGTTGTGCAACACATCAGAAATATCCAAAGAGACTTCCTTTGGGTCAAAGGGGAAGAGAAAAAGAAATGGGCTTTGGTAGCATGGGATAAGATCTATAAACCTAGACACATGGAGGTTTCGGACTTCATGACCCTGAAACCCTAAGCAAAGTTTTGGGGGCAAAACTATGGTGGAGATGGCTAAAAGAATCGGTTACCCCTTGGGCCAAGGTATGGAAACAGAAGTATGCAAATAATTGGCAAGAAAGAGATCACATTCGAATGTCTGGGCTCATCAAAGGCTCCCACATTTGGAACAAAGCATGGGAGAATAGAGCCATTGTTCAGAAACACAGTTTCTGGGAGATTAGAGATGAAAACCTAGCTTGGTTTTGGGAGGACAACTGGCAAGAAGAACCTAACCTGTTAAGAGAAGAACTAGCCAATCTCAAGAATGACATTGACAAAAAAGGTTTACTCAAGGTAAATGAATTCTGGTATTGGGATAGGAACAAGGGAAAATGGAGAATATGGGAGGACCTGGTATATAGTGAAGAAACCCCTTTGAAGGCCTAGGTAGAAGCTCTTGCAGTAATCTTGGAACACAGAAAGATTTTGATATCAACTTCGTCATACCAAATGAGATGGGGAAGAAATAATGAAGGCAACTTCAACCTCAAAGAAGCCAAGAGAATGGCCCTAGGACTTGAATTTCCAAACCCTGATAAGGTATGGAAGGACCTATGGCAGAACTAGCACTGGATGGAAATCAAACTGTTCATGTGGTTGGTGCAATATAAAAAAATTCTGACTTGGGAAAACCTTCGGAAAAGAGGTGTAGCTGGTCCATCTAGATGCCAGTTATGTGAATTACAAGAAGAAACAATGGAACATCTACTCAACCTTTTCCCATTCACCTCCACCTTGTGGAATTGGGTGGCTTCAATCTTCAAACAAACCGATAGGGACAATTTCAGCATTACTGGCACTTTGAAGAATTGGAGGAGAAACTTCTCTGAAAATGAAATAATCAACAAAGCTTGGACTCTGGTTCCAGGCTTTCTAAATTGGGATGTCTGGAAAGAACACAACAATAGGATTTTCAAGAACAAAATTGGATCAACCCAGAGCATCATAGCTCAGATCATTAGACAGCTCAAAGAGACTGTAGGAACCCTTCTAAAGAAACCCCCCGAGAACCCACCTCAAGACTAGGATGCAGAAATACTATTACATTTGGGTCTACAGGTGCCTTTGCCCTAGGGCATAAGTAAGGCTATAAGTCATATAACAACAGATAAGGACTTCTAGCAACCTCCTCCTCATGGTTTTTTGAAATATAATATGATGGAGCCTCTAAAAGAAACCCTGGGGTGGTTGGGTATGGCGAAGTCATAAGAGATGAGCAGGGATACATAAAAGTCATCTTTCACAGTCATTTGAGGAAGGCCACTAATAATATGGTGGAACTCATGGCCCTAGAGCAATGCCTAGAAATCTTGATTGAATTAAATTTGCATAATACTATCATTGAAGCTGACTATGAATTGATAATTAATTCAGTCAAGAAAATATGCAATGGCACAACACCAGAAAGAGTGTCAAAACGGTGGAGGTTATTGCAGGTCTATCAATGTATACAATCCCACCTGAGAGCCTTGAGAACCCTCAATTTTGTTCATGTGTGCAGAACAACCAATAGGTTAGCGGATCATTTGGCGAATGAAGGAGTACTCTGGTGAAAAAGTAATAGAAGATATGACTGGATGTCGACTCCCCAAGAGAGAATGGGCGAAGATTGTCACAGACAGGCTACCAAAGACAGGGAATACTTTTAAAGAATGAGAAATAAGTAGAGAGATGACTAATGGGAATAGAAGAAAGTGGACCAATCATAAGGAAGCAGCAAGTGGCAAATAGTAGGCAAGATGACAGGCACTTGACTAAAGTTTTCCCTTAACTCCATCATCCTATGGATTTCGGGCTACAAACTGCACATAGGCTAATTCTACGGACAGACCTGAAAAATATAGAAATGTGGCCTATTTAAATAAGTCGATATATGAGTTTTCTATGTAAAGACAGAGTATGGCAGAGAAACTGGGGTTTAAGCGTAAATCCATCGATAAGCAGAAGAGCAACGACGTAGGCAGAAAGAAACAGGAACCGTCAGATCTTTCAGATTGATGGACAGTAATGGTGAAAGAGCGTGGAGTTAATTCATGGGGAAAATGGTTTTGCAACAGTAAAAGTGGTATTTTGGGTGACCTCAAACCCTTAAGTGGTATTGAAGGGTGAGCACCTGATGCCACTCATCAAGCAACACGTAGCAGCGAGGAGGAGAGAGGAAACTGCTTTTCGTGCGATTAATCCTCGTGCTACTTGTCCACCCGAAATCCCTAATAGTCATCGGATCTAGTGTGAGTAGATCAACGGTTGAGGTTTTTCATGCAAGTTGGTTGATCAGGCCAGTGACAATCGTCGGATTGAGTGCCAGATCAACGGCCAAGATCTAATCGCAATTCGCAATAGACAGAGGTCAAGGGACGACGGAGATAGAATTGTGATATGCTGATGGGCAATCTAGCGACGTGCCACTAGCTGTTGGATTGGAAAATGGAATCAAAAGTGGAGATTGGGCCGATCAGAGATTGGTGAATGGAGAGCATAGCGGAACGCCGATGGACCAGGAGTGTGGACCCGCCGATATTTATAATCACGAGTGTAAAATATTTTAAGTCCGGTCTTATGGGTGTTGAGCGGGATTTCCCGTGTATTCCTTTGTATTCCAATATAATGAATGGTCTCGATTTTTAAAAGGAAAACCCGATAAAGTGTTGTGGTCGGGTTTTAAGGCTTAAAGCGTCAAATAATGCTTCTGATAGGTTTTGTGGGCCATAACCCACAGGCGGACTGTTCATGGGTATTTCTTGGTTTCTCTGCACACGAGGTTGGGTGGATGTTTTGTTTACAGCTCCTTTGTAGTCTTGTTCAAGCTTTTCACAGTTTTTGGAGT
Organism: Pinus taeda; assembly: GCA_000404065.3. NCBI lineage: Eukaryota > Viridiplantae > Streptophyta > Pinopsida > Pinales > Pinaceae > Pinus > Pinus taeda. Next base: position 19,157 of record APFE030942361.1, read on the forward strand.
TAGGTTCGGGTTTTGGTAGCCCAACTTCTTGTAAAATTTTCACAGAGCTGGTGCTGCTCTTTGTACATTATGTATTTTTCTAGATTAATGGAAGGTCCCACTCTTACTTGATGAAAAAAAACAGATCACTAAACAACATGTTGAAAAAGGAATCCACCATAAAATGGATTGTTGAGGCTAAAAAATCCTTTGAAGACATTAAACTAGCCTTGACTAAAACACCTGTGTTAATCAGTCCTAAATTTGCTAGATATTTCATCTTGTTTTCCTTTGCTTTTGAGCACACAATTGCTGCAGTTCTATTGCAGAAAAATGACCAGGGCTATGAACAACCCATTGTTTTCTTCAGTAAAGCCCTGAGAGATGCCCCCTTGAAATATAATATAATGGAAAAAAAGCCTTGGCTTTAGTCAAAGCCATTAAGGACTTTAGGGTATACATCTTATATTCTCATATAGTAGCCTACGTTCCTAATTCAGTAGTTAAAGACATCCTAACTCAAGATGGTCCTGATGGAAAGAGGGGAAAGTGGATTGCTACTTTTTTACAATATGATATAGAAATCAAACCTGCTATGTTAATCAAGTGCCAAGGTTTACCCAAACTCATGGCTGAATGAAACTGTCAGGCCCTGGATATAAACTTTATTGCAGCAATAGACAATGAAGAGGAGATGGCGACTCCACTAATCAGCCAAGACTTTATTGAATCACCTTGGTATGCTAATATTATTTATGTTTTACTGAATTTACAAGCTCCTCCTGAATTATCTAGGACTAAAAGCAAGTTTTTGAAGATGAAATCCTTGAAATTTTGTATATTAGACAATGCTCTGTTTTGGAGAGATCATGAAGGTATTCTTCTCAATTGCTTATTAAAAGATGAGGTTGACAAGGTTTTGCAAGAGTTTCATGTAGGTGACTGTGGAGGACACCTTTACTGGAATACCACTGCAGATAAAATCCTTAGAGTAGGTTTCTACTGGCCTACCTTGTTTGCTAATGTCAAAAAATATGTGACCTCCTGTCACAAATGCCAAATTTTTGAGGGGAAGAAAAAGCTCTTACCTTTACCCATCAAGCCAATCTCTACAGAAATACCTTTTCAACAATGGGGTTTAGACTTCATTGGTGAAATTCACTCACCCTCCTCTGCCCAACACAAATGGATCCTCACAGCCATAGATTACTTCATAAAATGGATAGAGGCCATACCTTCAAGGCAAGCCACATATACTGTTATCATAACCTTCCTTGAAACCAATATTTTTTCAAGATTTGGATGTCCAACTAAGCTCATTACTGATAATGCAACAACCTTTAAATCCAAAAGAATGATAGATTTCTACAATTATACCATATCACCCTTGGCCATTCCACAACCTATTACCCTCAAGGTAATGGATTGGCAGAATCCTCAAACAAAATCCTAGTAAACATCATCAAGAAGTTACTAGAGGACAACAACAAAACTTGGAATAAAAAGCTAGTCAATGCCTTATGGGCAGACAGATTGACTACTAAGAAATCAATTGGTACTTCTCCCTATCAACTAGTTTATGGGATGAAAGCTGTCTTTCCATCCTCTTTGGGAGTGCCAGTAATGAAGATACTTCAATAATTTCAGGTTGAACCAAATAGTATCCAAGAAAGAATCAACCAAACTATCCATCTACAACAAACCAGAGAAGAGATCTATGTCAGGTCTCAAGTTGTGCAAGAAAAGATTAAAAATATTTTTGATAAGAGAACCAAGGATGAAGATTTCTACATTGGTGACAAAGTGCTTAAGTGGGATTCAAGGAGGGAAGACAAAGGCAGACATGGGAAATTTGATTTCCTATGGAAAGGTCCCTATGTCATTTATGCTTACAGAGGAGATAATTCCTTCTTCTTGAGAGAAATTAATGGTACAGATTCAGAAGGTGGGCCAGTGAATGGTCGAATGTTAAAACATTACTTTGAACCAAGTTACTAATTTTCATTTCCCATTTGTACATACTTTATTTACAAAGTCTAGTTTGGATTGATGGTGATCTTTGAAGTTGAAGCCCGAAGAGAAGGCCCTAAGCTTTAAAATATTTACTGTCATAAGTATCAATAATACAGATTCACAGAAGGACATTTTGCAAGGTAACATCAGCAACAATTCAAAGGCTACTAATCTTTAGAGTTCTTGACATTTCACTAGAAAATGTTGTCCCCAAGTGGAGCCACTATTGGGTTCCTATACCAATAGGAAGCATAATTTTGAATGACTAAGGTTAAGCCTTGTAATATTGTACATACCTTTTCTTTCTGCAAATGTTTTCCATATTAAAAAAATAAAAAATGTAAAGAGGGTATGTCCTAAAAGAAATATAAAAGGACAAAAAGAATAAGAGAAGGTCAAAAAATGAAAATATATGAACCCCAAAAAACAAAAAGAGACCATGAAAGTGTGCAAGTCTAAATGCCACTACTATTTACTTTTATGCATAATAATGATTGAGTGAAGCTTGTTATTCATGCCACAATCCATGGTAATCAAACTGTTTAATCTTGGTTATTTCATGCTTTGAATTTTATGTTTATAATTAGAGAATAAAATCTTCCCAAATAGTTTAATCTTGGAAGATCATTAGATTGGTAGAGAAAATAAAAGGAGCTCATCAGTTTAATTTGAGCCCTTGGATGATATAAGATTCGAATTAGATAGATCAGTTTTCAAAGGAAAAATGTATGATAATGGTTTGCTAGTCTAAATGCACCCAAATAAAATGAAAAAAAAATGGTAGGATAAGTGATAGGTAAGTAGAAGAAAGGTTGCTGAAGTATAAAGTTGATTGGATCAAAATACATGCATCAGGCTTATACACATATTTCAATATGTATGATCAATAATGGAAGCAAAAACAAAGGTTGCAAGTTAATGTGATTAATTCCCCCTCATTCATTTTTCCCCTTACTTACTAACTTCCTATCCACTAGTATGTTCTAGTACTTTAAAATCCTTGAAGTCGAAGAGGATCATAGCATTTCTCTAACTTTTGGTGGGACCGGACCCTCGGCTTAATGACTTAAGGACATCAAATGTTAGAATCCCATTCATAAGATTCATTTTCCCTTCATTACCCTAATAAAACCCCTTTTCCCGAGGATAAACTTCATTTGCCTAGGAAATGTGAAAGCAACTCCATGTTAAATTCTATTTCATTCAAAAAACCCACAAAAGTGTTTTATCCTAAGTATCAAATGTATGTGAATAAAATGCGCAAATTTCACATTTATGCTAAGGGTATGCTCACTCCACTCATTTCATATTAATTTTTAACTTTATTATATAAATCCCCATATACTTTTTCCCATATATTAATTAAATCCCCTAAATAAATATCCCAACCCTTAGTTTTAAATATAAACTATACCATTTACCCCATATCCCGACAAAACAGATAAATCCTGTCATTAAACCTTGCCCGATCGATTAAATCCATGATTAAGTGTTAATTAATCCCAAACCACCGAAGTTTAAAGCCTTGCCCCCCCCCACCGACACCTCTGCTTTTATTATCCGCGCACCTTCCTCTCCCGACAGTTGTCCGATCACCATCCCCCTCATCCGACGGTCCACAGTCATATCAGCTGCGCCCAACACCTGACCTTTACCTACCCGTTAAGGTGGTTTTCCCCGACCCCCCGACTACTACGTGTCAAGCGCTGGAGTAGATTGGGTGACCCCTCCTCAATACTGCCTCCTCCACAAAAGCGGTGCGATGGATTGGGAAACTGCCTACCCGCTCAACCCGATAAACTGCCCACTGTTCATTCATAAATTACCTGCCAAAAAATGACTTTTGCTCCATAAAAAGGTTGAGAAGCCCTTTTTCGCCTTTTTCGCTCGAGCTCTTTGAAAACCTCTGCAAACTAGTGTGATTCCTACAAACGCTGAATTCACCAATTGAACTCCAATTTCACTCCTGAAGAAGCTGCAGAGACCCCAATCAACCTCTCAGTCTGTACCACAACCATTCGAACTTCTGCAGCTATTGTGAACTCCAAATTGGAAGATAATTCACCCAATTCTAGGTACCACAACAAGAAGCAACCATGAGTACCCCTGTTGTTTTACTGACCCCTCAGAATGAGGAAAGGAATTGCAAGAGGAATAGGGAGGGAGCCTCCACTTCTAGCATGGACACATCCAATGTGTAGTATGAAGGCAGCAAGAGCAAAAGGCCAAGGCTCAATCCTATTTCAGAACAAGAAGACACAAAAGGCTCAGCAAAGGTAACTAACATTGAGTTTGACATGAGCAGGCACACAACTCCATCTGGAGAAACTCAAGATCCATCCACATCACAGACTCAAATGTTAGAAAGACAGCTTAGTGTAGAAGTATCCGCATTCAGTAGGCCTGCTAACAAGGAAAAATAGATTAAAGACAAGTATAAAGAAATTAAAATAATAAATGAGAAATTAAAGGCACAGTCTTATGCATAGTATTTAAAGCTCACACCTACAAATCAAACTAGGTTGATGTCAGCTTTTGACATCAAAGAAGGAAAGATGCAAATTGTCTTTCATAAAACCAACTGTGCAACCACCAAGCACATCAGCAGATTATAAAAGGATTGATTTTTAGGTATTGGCAAGGGATATTCATCCCATAGACCAAACTGAATTTCATAAATGGGTTGGAGAAATGATTTACTCTACCCTTATAGGTAAAGCCATAGCTGCCCATCAATTGCAGAACTCATTGAACAATATCTCAGCCCAATATCAATTAGAAATGACCTCCTCACAGGCCAATGATACTAGAATTAAGTATTTGGAAGACTTAGTCATTGAATTGGGACATGATTCCAAAAATATCAAAGCCACTGAGCAACTAATTAAGAAGAAGAATGATGAAATTGCAACACTTAAAAAACAATTGAAGACACCTCAGCTAGATCATCCCCAGACACATGAAGTCTTGGAAAACTAAACTAGACATGAAGAATTGATGGACTTAGTCCTAAAATTAAATGATCAGTTAAGGGAGACAGAGAAGGAATTTGACACTTTAATTCAATTGAAGAAAAGTGATATTGCCACTACTTTTGTAAATGTCATCCCAAAAGTCTCAGCAGCTGTCCCTTCTACATTGGTAGCCTCACTGGCTCCCACAGCTCCTATGGCCACAAAAAAATAGATTTCAACACAGTCTACTTCAACAGCAGGTACATCAGATGAAGCAACAAAATTGGTTAGAGCTATGGAGGAAATGTCCATAGAGGCTACAAAAATGAATAAGCTGAAAGAAAAGGTGTCAAGATTGGAAACTGATTACAAGCTTGCAAAAATCATGCATAAGGAAGAAGTGCAAAAGGTTTCTAGAATGAATGAGAAAATAAAAGCCATGGAAAAAGACCTAACACTGAAAGAACCTCTTGGGCAAGCTAAGGAACTATTATGGGCCAATATCATTGACTCTGACAATGATATTTGGCCATCTATTCAGGTAATATTTGAATAGATAGATCTAATAAAGATGGCTACAGAAGCCATCCAAAAAGTAAAAGAGGAATTGGGAGAGATGCCCAAAGATGCCACCAGAATCATCCAATTCCTTAACAACAAAAATAGATATGAGCTTTAGGAATTGGAAATTGAGGACAGAACAAAACAATTTTGGAAGTAAGGATGGTCCTTTCCAAGAGAAACTCGATGTTAAACTTGGAGGACAAGTGCCAAAACATGCAGGTAGCCATTGATAGATTTATGGCTAAGTTTCAAATTTTGAGAGAGAAAGGGTTACCCAGTCCGTTAGTCATAAATTACAAGCTCATGACACAATAGGATTACAACAACAAACTTAGAGAGCTAGCAAAAGAACAGGTTGGTACCTCTTCAATGAAGGTATTGCCAACAGGCAAAGTACTATATCTTTCCTTTGAAAACTTGTTTTACCTCCAGCATGAGGTAAAACACTTGTTTGTCAATAAGCCTACTTTTTCCAAGTACACTGAGGCAGATGAAATATATAGAAGGATGCTGAAGATCCAATTACCTAATGTTGAAATGTGGGAAAAATTGACTGATTTACTGTAAGAAAAATGCAGTAAAAAGGGAAAAGTAAAACAACCAAGTGAAAAGATGAAGATAGGTCAGCAAAGTCAAAAGTATCAGTGTCAAAGTGTATCAAATGAAAGCCAAAAGTAAATGAAGCTTCCAGCGTGAAATATCAAATAGCAAAGCAGCACAAAGGGCTAAAATCAAACCATAAAGGCCAGTAGTACCAAAATAAATGGGACAACATGAAAACAATTCAATAGCTGTCTCTATCTTCTTGCAAGAAGATATTTTTATTTCCTAGATTAAATCTCAAGGTAGTTTGAGATATTTTGTAATAATTTTTGTATAAATACTTCACAATTCGAAGTATGTAGTGTGGATTCTTAGAAATTTCTATAGAATTTTGATCAAAAGGACTGTAAAGCTATTATATCATTGACTGAGCCAGCAAGCTGAATTGATGAATAAAGACAAGATATTTCACAGGATTCATGTGCCGAACGAAGTGCAAACAAGTATTTTCTTATGTTATCGTTATCGTTCTTAAAGTTTTTCCACAATATTTAATGTATTTCTGAATCTAAATGCTATAACTAGAACAATATCTCAGAATTTGTTTAATTACACTCGGTTTTAACAATTATGCATATAAATGTTTTCAACTGATATCTAAGTTAAGGAATTCTTAATTGCTCCTTAGTTTAGGTTGTTTCTTGCTAATCCAAATCAAAGGATTCTTAATTGCCCTTTGCTTTCGATTACCCTCTATTCCTCGTTTGTATCCCGTTCTGAGAACCCTTAATTGCTCTCTCACCCTGACTAAAACCATTTCACCCTCCTGTTCCAAAGACTCGCACTTTACTTTGCTAGCTTGCCCTTTTAACATTCACTTTAGTGAGTTGATCTAGTTCTGTTTCCCTTCTATTGACTCCATAGCCCAATGGTCTAAAGACATCATTCTATCCTTCTGTTTCAAGGATCCCACCACCCAATCTCAAATACAAATAAAAAACACCGAGAACATTCATAACTAGCTTGAAATCCCAAGAAACAAAGCTAAATCATATAGAGAGAGCCCTCTCTGAGCCTAAATTGGCTAGAGCCTATGCTCCAAAGTTGGTTTGTGGTTACCTCAGTCATTTTCTTTCTTCTAATAACTTCTAGAGAAATTTCTGAGTGATAACAGCGTGAAACTAATGTACGATGGACATGAGATCCACCCATCACCGCATCCATGGGATTCCATTGGACATTGGATAAAATAACTCTCCCTGCGTGTTTTGCGACATGGACTAACTGCCTCACATGGATCCTTATCTCTGGCGATGCAATCATTGGCTAACACTTGCAAGTTTTGGTCTAATGACAAGCGTGATTCCCAACAAGTGGTATCAGAGTGTAGGTCATAAGTTCGATACACACCCGACTTGTGTTGGGGGGGGAGATTGTTGGACATTGGATAAACCAATGCTCCCTGTATGTTTCAAAACATGGACTAACCGCCTCTTGTGGATTCTTATCTCTGGTGATGCGATCGTTGACTAACACCTATGGGTTTTTGTCTAACAACAATCATGATTCCCAACAGATTCTAGGATCTGGAAGCTCGAGCAAGATATGTTGCGGTCAGAGTAATTGAATCCGCTCCAAGGCAAATGAGATCAAAATGGAACCATCCTCGAAGTTTTTTAATTGTCCATCCTTTGCCTTGGTGAGTTGTTCCTTCATGTTTGCTAATACTCCCTCACTCCAGTTAAATACTGTTGGCTCTATGCACTCTAAAGCATATTTCATTTGAGACCTGTTAGCCAAATGCAAGGTAGCGTTGTCTTCCAATCTAGCAATAATAAACATGATTGTCCTCAAAGGTAAACATACCACATCCTTTATCTCGATTTTCCCATGTTTGGTTGGTTGGGATCGAGGTCTACAGTGTGCAATGATATAGCCTTTGATAGTCTCTCCACCCCTTCTTGAACCAGATAATGAGGTAGGAGCACCTCTCCTTGATAAACCTATCAAGAAATAAATGTCTTCCACCTATATGCTGAGCATATGTGCTCCAATATTGAAAGCATGTGCCTGAACATCCCATGCCTTGACAAGATACTACTATAGTTCCATCTGTTGTCTCATCCCAAGAAGCCATAAGAAATTGAGAATCCCATTGTTTCTCAATGCCTGGATGGTTTCTAGATCATTGGTGACATCCATGTCTTGGAATTCATGTTCTATTTCTTGCCAAATTAAATCCATTTTGTTCCAATGGATACATGAAACATGACAAGAAAAACCATTAGAGTAAATCCCATGTGAAAAATTGAGAGAAATTTGAGTGAAAGAAGCAAAACAATTTTTTGAAATGCGCCCAATGCACCTTGCCAAAGGGAGACATTGCGATACAATGCCCTTCACATTTCAAATATTGCTAGCCTAGCGCACCTTTCGACATTGCTAGGGTGCACTGGAGCTAGTGTGCAAAATTAAATCACTAGGTCACCCAAAACTTGAAAAAATATGCATGAAATGAAAAATCGAAATCGTAAAAAGAAAGAGGAAGTACTTGGAAGTGACGACACTTAAAATGATCCACTGAATTGGCCACAATCAATCGCTGAAGATTAGGGGGCAAATGCACCTAGATCTTACTCACCAAGAGGTAAAATGTAAAATGGTAAAAATGAAATTACATTTTTCCTATTTATGGTCATTTTCATGATTATTTTAATAATATTTTATTATTTTGACCTAAAAATGACTTAATTTTACCATGTGTTAGATATTTTAATCTTTTGGTGATGTTCCGAGCAAGTTAACAACTGTTTGACAGATGTAATGATATTTGAATCGAAACAAATGATTTTGACGAAAGAGCATACTTTTATCAATTTTTTGGGCTTTGTAAACTCACGAAAAAGGAACATCCTCGAGTACTCTTTTGACTCTTTTCAGTCTCCCTAATATGAAGTGATTGTCAAGCACTTGTCTTTTTGAGCTCGTTAAAGTAAATGAAAAGAAGTTTAGTCGATATAAGTTTAACGATTTTCCGAATTGAGATATAGTATTTACAAAAAAGGAATACATTAGTCAAACATGACTAAGAGGTTCTCATGAGTATAGTTTTCTTCCTTTTTGGATTCAAGAGACTATTTACAAAAAGGAACCTTTGGAGTTTTATTGTTTGCCTCTTTTTCAAACTCTCTAAACATGAAAAGCGAGTTGAGTTAGACATTTTCTAGACTTGTAAAAGCATCAAACAATGATGGCCTTGTCGAACATGATGGGGCCAACCCTTTCCTCTTAGGGTTCATTAAAAATACTCAAAGGGATTCATACGAAGGATGAACTTACAGATCAAGCATATGTTCTCAAGCTTTTTAAAAAATAAAGAGGTACTGACGAGAAACGGTTGGGGAAATTGGGAAAACGGGGTACTCTACCTATTAATGGTAGCAAGTTGCTCTTCAACATGACACTCTTCCACTTAATCACCATGGTTGTTGGGTTGGGAAATTTTGTTTTCTTTTTGGTTCATCACACCATATCAAAGCCTCCATATTCGGTAAGGGAAATCTTCCAAAGGGAAAAGTGTTCATATGGAGGTTTGTTTACATGTGTTGGAGGCTTCATTCAACTCAGGATGTGACCAGATGCATCAAAACTATCAAGCGCCACGCTTTTGTGCTGCGTTTCTACATTTATGGAAATTTAATAGGTTGACGTTGTGCTTCCAGACAAACTTTTGTTTGAGAGAGTTATCTTAGTCAAAACATGATGTAATTTTTTTTAGGTGTAAGAAATTGTATTAAATCATTTGGGCACTCACAAGCTGGATTTGGGGTTGATGAGTTAATGTAAACAAGTCCCTAGTTTTTCGCAGTTAGTTCTATTTTCCTTGCAGAAGTTAGAAAACACAATCCAAATGAAGAATTCGATCCCTAAAGGTGGGAACTGACTCATTTGAGTCTATTTTATGATGTGAATGTAATGGCAAAAGGGGTTGGTTAGATTGGAAAGGAACAGACTGGTATATGTTACATTTTTTTTTTTTTTTTTGAAATTTATTAGTGAATGAAAGAAAAAAGGTGATTTGTAGGATTCTTGTGTCAGATCTTGATGGTTTTGTGCTTCCTTCATGTTGTAAGTTTTCCTTATGTTATTTTCATGCCTTAAATGTATGTCTTTGTGCTTGGATGAACCAAAAGCTTAATTCACAATTCATCTAAAAGTTGTTCTGATTTAGTTTTCCAAGCAAATCTATCTTTTCTTCTTAAAACAACATTTATAATTAATCTACAATTTTTATGCTCTATGTGTTGTTTCCACCTTTTTTACACTCACCCTCCTACAACAATTTAACTTGATTTCATCACCAAGGCTACCTAACTTTCCCTTGTAGAAGACCCTTTTCTCTTTTCATCCTATCATTGAACAAATAAGAAATTTGACATGAATCCATGCCCAATGGATCTCTCTCTAACCTGCCATCACTCCTATAAACTTTGTTATTTTCCAAAGATCTAGCCATTGTTCTCCATTGAAACCAGTATTTAGTGATTGAGTTGAAAGAGAGAGCCCTCTCTGGGGTTGGAATGGTTAGTTTCCAATTCCGCAAGTGGTTTGTGGTTATCTTTGGGTTTCCTTCCCACAACTAAAGTAAATTACATAGTGCTAACATTATGGCATCGTTGTTGGGGAGTGAAAGGTTCTATTTTCCCTGGGAAAGATCATTAAATGTTTAGATTTTATCGCTGATGGTGGAAAATAGTCAGACACATGAAGGTTGTACTATTCACCCGACGACTCCAATCAAGCTTCAAGCTTATCCAAAGAATCCATTGGCAGCAGTATCCAAAAATCAGAGTTTTATTGGCAACTTTATTGGTCGAAAATGAATTCAACTGTGAGGTATGCGCCTATGAATCATGCTCATATACCTTTTCCAAATCATATGCCTTGTATAGATTGGCAAATCATATTTTCCAAAGTTCAAATATGAGAATGGTGATAATGCTTGTTTACATCTTATCAAATTTCATATGCAATCAAGTAGGCTTAAATTTGAATGGCATAAATATTGTCTCATGAAGATGTTCATGGCTACTCTGGAAGGAAAGGCAAGGTCATGGTATGAACAATTACAAACTTCTTGTTTATGTTATTTAAAGCATTTTCATACAATATTTTTTGAAAATTATAAAGGATCTTACCCATATCTGCTACTAGGTCAAAATTGTTGTGATCATTTTAAGAATTTCATTCGACATTTGGAATTTTTTTATGGAGATGATGAGTTTATAGTGGCCTTTCATGAGAATCCTTTTCAACATCAGAAGGAAAATGTAGAGGACAGTTGTCATGATATTCAAATGGATTTCTAAAAGGAAATAGTTTCTCCAAGGACTGAAAATAAAGTAGATCAATATCCTGATGAACACAATCATCATTCGCTTACTAAGTTCAATAATAATGTGCAATAGGTTTGTTCTCTTGAGCTTGATGAACATATTCAACAATTTTCAAATGACCAAGAAAGGGAGGAGGATAGTAGATCTGTTTGTTCTTCATGTGATTCATTTTCTCAGTTTTGGTCTCATGAAGAAACTTATGAAAATTAGATCTATGAAATTACATGCAAAAAAACTTTAGGCAGTGAAACAATTCATGATAATAACTACCCAGAGTTGCAACAGAATAATTAAGATGATCGTATTGTTTTAGATCCCTTGAATGATGCATAAATTATTCATAATTTTTCATCTTTGGAATTGACAAGTTCAGAAATTTTCAAAGGTCAAGATAACACTCTTGTCGAAGTATATGAAGACTCATTTCTGAATGTTCTTGTCATAAAAGATGTGTCTATTTCAACTGAAGATTTTAAAATCCATATAAATATTTTTTCTAATGAGGATGATAAGAAGAGTGAGCAAACTATTGTTTCTTCATTTGAGAATCGTGTTGAATTTCAGAACATAAAACAATAAGCAGTTGGAAATGAAGAATGTCCTTTTCTTTTGGGTTATCAAGAAAAAGTAGTTTTTTATGTTCTTGAAGATTCTTTTCCCAGTTTATTGGAAACATCAGTTCAAGTAGATTTTATGTTGTCTATGGACCATGGGATTTGGTTTCAGCTGGATTTTGAGTTTCCATTTCTTAAATTTTTATGTCTGCTTTAAGGAAAGTGCGAGAAAAATTCAAGTAGGAAGCCATTTGATTTCATGTTTATACTGGAAATTTTGTATCACTTGATTTAACAGATGTTTCAAAAACTTAGAGTAGGCTGGTTAATTTTAAATAAGCTCATAGATTCGAGCATCATTTTCAGGAGTGTGTAGTTTTGGTTTTCAGCAGTGAGGTTTTCAACATTGTTTTCAGTTGGCAGAATAAGTTGGTTGTAAGAGAAAGTACATGTTTCAGAACAGGTTGTAGGTTTCAATATTGGGAACAACCCAATGGATAAGGCTACTATTCTAAGGTGTTCTTGGCACCTCAAAGGGAGGATGTCATCCCTAGTGGAGCCAACGTTAGGGTCCTATATTATAGGAATCTTTGTCATTTCAGTATTTCTATTCATTTAACCCTAATCATCGCCATCGAAAATCAACTCTTAGCCACCGTGGGAGGTTATTTGCATGTTTTCCTTCATCCAAGATCTCCCATCTCTCCATTTCTTCCATCAGAATCTCGGTGTGTGGTCATTCTTGTTCGCTGCGCAAAGGAGGTAGGGGAGGCATTGCATTGTTGTTGTGAGGAATAATTTTGAATAATAGAGGTTTGTGGCTGGAGTAAAAGTCTTCTAGTAGGTTTATAATGTCGTGTGAGTCATTTTCTACCTACCCAATACTTTCAAAAGTTCATAGGATGACCGGAAGCATAAGAACTTTGGGTTGCTGCACTTTTACCAAGACAACTCATTTTGATGAAGAAACCATGGTTTTTGGCATTTGGTCCTTGAATGAAGACATGTAGGATGTTTTTTGTGAATATTTGAATCCTCTCCAAGTCATTTTTCTCAGTTAGAAGATCAGTGTTGGGTAATGTCATGTGGATGGAGGTGCGCTGTGCTTTTGCTCCAACAAGAAGGTTTGGGGTTTGAAGGTTTACATTTGGCCTAGGAGCATTCTCACAGGTTGAAATCATTGAATGGGTCATTCCACATTAACTTAGTACCGTCAAATGTTAGATGATGGGTGGAGGTAGTGTAAACTTGGAGCGCTACGATTTCACACAATCACCGTGTTTTCACCATATCTGTTAAACCATATACCTATTTTCCATGAAATTTTTACACAAAATGTATGGAGGTAAGATGAATAAACCCAATTAATTTAAGGTCAAAGCAGTTCTTCCAAGAAATGGGCCACCACCATCTACAACCATTTTTAGATTTTCTCAAAATTTGTGAGTCAGATTTGGCTCAATTTGTTTTGTGGAGAAGGGTTATGATGATATTAACTTCCTGTCAAAAAATAAGCTCGATTGGGCTTACTGTTTAGGAGATATCAAAAAAATATTAGTCAATGTCCTTCTTTGCTACGTTTTTGGGTGTGGAGATGAATGTTTGGTATTTTTTATGAAGAAAGGCTTGAAGGAGGTATGTGATATCATCATTGCAGTGTCAATATCCTCATTAGTGTGTGTAGCTTGTCTACAAAAATCATTGTCCACTCAAACTATGAAAAAGAGGTTGTGTTGCGTTTTTGAAACTAATGCTACGTTTTTGGCTACAAGAGAGTTTGCTAAAGTTTGAGGTTTTGTACAGTAAGGGAAAGTTTCCAAAGGGGAAAGTGTTCATATGGAGGTTTTTTTACATGTGCTGGAGGCTTTATCCAACTCAGGAGGCGACCAAAGGCATCACAGCCATCAAGCGTTGCGCTTTAGCGCTGCGTTTCTACATTTTTGGAAATTTAAGAGGTTGCACAATGCTAGGCATTGTGCTTCTAGACATATTTTTGTTTGAGCAAGTTATATTAGTAAAAACATGATGTAATTTGTTTTTTAGGTGTTAGTAATTGTAATAAAACATTTTCACACTCACAATCTCGATTTGGGGCTGAGGAATTAATGTAAATGCTTAGATTCTGACTACGATTTTACTTCCTAAGTAGTATTTGCAGAAGAAAACCCTTCGTTAATTGACGACGCTCTGTCAAGATGTCCAGTGCCACTAAGCCTACTAAGCACCATTTCCTTGCACAATTTTTGTTTTTGAAAGTTGCACTTGTTGAATCATATATTGGTATTATTTATTAATACAAATATTAATAGCATGGAGAATATTTATTTTTCCTCTAATAATCCATTTGTATTGAATGTTTAAAGATTAAAAAAACTATGGTTTATGTAATAAGGAGGAGATATCCCTTAATACAACTTTTGCGATAATGTAATATGAAAAGCCATGTGTCACACATGTATTTAGGAGTAATATTTTAAATTTCAAATAATATGCACTTGTCATAATAGTTCTAGAAAATGCATGAAATTTGTGTTACATAGAAGTGAAAACTCAAGCCAAAGGGTATGAGCTAAAACAAGATCATTGGTTGACAACACAATTATATTGTCTAATGGATGAATGTTTCTCCAAAAATAAATGTTTCATGCCAAGCCTTTTAGTTTCGAAACGATGAAAAGTCCTCTTTGATGAATAACTCACAGGGGCTTCATTAGGGGATCAATACCATACCACGTGGGTTCATATTGGGGGATATATATTGAGGAGACAATGACATAATATATTGCACATAACAGGGGGTAAAATATTATTATATTGATAGGTATAAAAAATGGAGCTCAAAGTTAATGAAAAAATATAAAGGGGTATAAAAAATGTTAATGAAAAAATGGATAGCTACAATATCTAGTGTAAGTAGGGGTTTTTTAAATTGGGAGGGTGTATTGGGTTTGTATTGTTAGGGGGTTAAATAATGTGATTTTTAGAGGTATTTTCCAATATGTAGTCAAATTAAGGGTATTCTTTACTATGTCATGAACACACGTGCTATGTTAGAGGTTCATTAAGTGAAGCCCCTGTGGAATAGATCTATGGTAGCCAAGTGAGGCATTAAAGCTATGGAAATAGTCAAAGCCTCCATGGATTTGTTCTAATGGGTCACCCATTCTTATCTTATGTTTGACTCTGTTATGTTTATGGCCTTTGCTTCTTCTAATTTTAACTTGACAATAGATGTTCACAATTATAAGAGTGATGAGGAAGCTAACATAGAGAAATAAAGAAAGTGGTCAACTCTTTTATTACTTCTCCTCAAAGAATTCATGTAGAATAAGAAGATTGACACAGTCTTATTGTAAAGTATCTATTCCAATCCATTCACAAGAAAAAGGGTCTAAATTTCACAATAACAGATAGGGAATTGACTACAAAGATTCCTAAAAGATTCGATTGGGGTTTTATTTATTATTTTATTTTTCATTTATGTTTGGTACAATCCACATTAAAAAAATATATAGGACACCCTTCTTAAACCTCAACTTTGGTGAGTTTATGATATGGAAAGCCATATATAAGCAATAGGAAATCAACCATTCTCTACTCATTGTTTGATCAGTGCCTAAGTAGCATTATGTTCTATATGTCATACTATGCAATGAATCTCTCATTAACCCAATATAGAAGGCCTAAACAATACGTTTTACCAAGTTAATTGATGGTTTGAGTGTGAATTGGTAAGTGACCCTAGGAAAGTGTTGTTTTTAGTATTTTTTTTTTTTTTTTTTTTGCAACTGAGCTTTCAGTTACACCAATTTCAATTAAAAATCATTTAAAACAACATCTTCCTTCATTCATGTTTATTTTAGGTTAAATGATGTGAACTACTTACCTAACCTTAAAATATCAAATCTAAATATATAAAAACCTAATATTAATTTACATAAAATATACATGACAATTAAGAACCAAATACATAAAACTAAATATTAACCATTAAGTTATACATGAAGTAGTTATAGTGTAATTATATAAATTTTCTTTAATTAATGTACAAATTGGAATGATAAACAAATATCTAGGTAATGATCTGGTAAGTTGTCTAAAAAATATCTTGGTAATTGACCATTCAAATCCAAATACATAAAACTAAATATTAACTATTAACTTATACATGAAGTAGTTATAGTGTAATTATATAATTTTTCTTTAATTAATGTACAAATAGGAATGATAAATAAATATCTAGGTAATGATCCTGTAAGTTGTCTGAAAAATATCTTGGTAATTGACCATTCAAATCCAAATACATAAAACTAAATATCAACTATTAACTTATACATGAAGTAGTTATAGTGTAATTATATAAATCTTCTTTAGTTCTAATGTACAAATAGGAATGATAAATAAATATCTAGGTAATGTTCTTGTAAGTTGTCTCAAAAATATCTTGGTAATGTGCTTATGAGATGTATCAATAGTGTGAAATGCCTTTGAATATGCAAGCCCAAACATTTCTCTTTGTCAAAGATTCTAATTTGAAATTAGAGATTTTCTGCCCAAACATTTCTCTTTGTCAAAGATTCTAATTTGAAAATAGAGATTTTTTGCCCAAACATTTCTCTTTGTTAAAGATTATAATTTTAAATTAGAGATTTTCTTATTAGTTGTAGAGATGAATGAATACTTAAATTTTGGAGAAGGATAATGCCATAAAATTTATTATTATAATATGTCAATTTTTGGATTAATTTTTTATATATATATTTTTATATATATTAAAAAAAAAAACTAGAATATGCCCTTAAATTGCTTCTGCTTGGCTAAGAGCTGATCTTCCTCAGACGTAAGGAAACAGGTTAACGACCCAAGACCTAGAGGTGTCTCGGAGGAGTGAAATCTTGCCCCCTTACAGACCACCAACGGGTTATTCCATGTGGTGTGGTTTTCCTTGATTGACGATGATTAGTCAGCCTGCATTCGCAGTTAGCAACCAATGATGGTTGTCCTCACTGCGGGCTTGACAACTGAGTTATGATAGGTTTTCCCACCTATGAAAAAAAGGATGATTTTTTAAAAATATTTTTAAATTGTTATAATTCTTTAAAAGGAAATAAAAAAAACGATTAATGCACTTGTCTTTTGTGGTTCAAGGATAAATTATGACTATTAATTGAATTTGTCGAATTTTAAATAGTAAGGCTCTAGCCCAATAATATAACTAGAAGAGGGGCATCTTTCGCTGGCAAGGAGACATGATAGTGGACTAAGCCATATCGAAAGCATCTTAGCCAACAACTCATCTAAACACATATTTAGTCGCATCAAGTGTGATAGTAGAGTTGACATCTTAGTCAACAACTCATCTCAACACATATCTAGTGTCATCAAATGGTTTAAGATAACAACCTCAACATTCCATTAAGCTTTGACCTAGATTTGAAGGATGGATTTTGTAAAATTTCCAAGGAAACATAAGAATATAGGAGGATGTCTCTATGAATAGTAGAGGTGGTCAAACGATGAAAATACAATGAGGTGGTGAGGAGTTGGTTTCATAAATGTCAGTAACAATGGCCAAGAGGATAAAAAGCATTAGATAAGAGGACTGATAAATGTTAAAATACTAATATAGAATTTACCAAGTATTAAGAGAGATCAAATATTTCAAGATGAAAACTTTTTTTTGAGTGCAAGACTTAAAGAAAATATTTTCACCTTGAGATTTGATTCATGTCCACATTTGAGATGGAATTATACTAGTTCTTAATAATATTATTTATATTTATATAAATTTCACATCTCTATATATAGATTTTTTTTTATATGTTTATTAATTAAATTTAAATATGAAGTTATTCCCCCTATCGAGGTGTCAAAGTATGTACCAATGGAGGAGGGGCAGGAACCCACCATCCTGTCATCTCCCATCGCATTTAATGGGGGAGGGGGTGGGATAGTGTGGCAATCCCGTCCATTCAACCACACATGTTAACTATCATACATTCCCTTCGCATTAAGATGGAAGCCCTTGTTTCATCTACGAGTTATCAACCCATCTGTTGTGACTCTGTGTTCTTTTGTAACCTTAGCGAAATTCACCCATCACAGTTGGGATATTCTCCCCATGGTGTTGGCTTTGTGGAAAACTTTTCCATTTATTGTGGCTCCGTGTTCTTCTGCAATTCCTGTGCCACACTCCTGTTGTAGGTGCGATCTTCCTCCCATTTTGTTGGCTCTATGAGAACTCAATTGTATGAAGGTCTTAGTTTCCTGGAAGCCAACTTTCAATACATGCACCTAGTCTCAATCCCTCAAGCATAGAGCAGGGCGATAACTACTGAGGAGGAAACTTATAGGACATCAGATGTAGTAATATAAAGGGAAAAAGTCAGAACAAGAAGTGAATAGAAAGG
Source organism: Pinus taeda (assembly GCA_000404065.3). Classification (NCBI taxonomy): domain Eukaryota; kingdom Viridiplantae; phylum Streptophyta; class Pinopsida; order Pinales; family Pinaceae; genus Pinus; species Pinus taeda. The sequence continues at coordinate 37,570 of APFE030942361.1, forward strand.
ATTCTAACCTCATTTGCAACATTTCCATGCTCTGTGAGTAGACAATTGTAGGGTGATTTTTTCCGTGTCCAATCTCTACAACTTTTTCAATCTGTTAGTCTTTGCATGGTGGACTTTGGTTCATGGCCAACAAGGCATCTCAATGGTGTGTACTTTCATTGGTGTGCTTGGGATTTTATGGTGTTGGACCCTGCCCAAAGCTTATCTTTGTTTGTTCACCCTTTGTCACAACTTGCTAATTTTAGTTCTAGACCTTTATATCAATTGAGTGTTAAATCTATGTTAACACTGTCCTAGACCCTATCAATTTGTTTCATTAGTTTTCCCTTCTATTGAGGGACATCTTTAATCGAGCCTCTCTTATCTCTAAGTACCATGCCTCACAACAAATGCAATGTCACCGGGAGTATGGAGGCTAAGACCTTTAGGGTCAACCTTGGGATCAATCCCAAGCTCAACGGGTTGCAACCATATTCCATTCCTCCAACCCTCCCAAAATCCAAGATGAAAATTTCCAACTCGAAGCCTTAACTAAAAATGACTACTAAGCATAATCTTATTCCCAACTCTTGTTATACTAGGGGACAACAACACCAATATATTAATTCCATCACCCTCCATTGGAAAATCAAGACTCCTAGGCAGGGTTCTGGAGGAAAATCACAAGGACCGCAATAACATTATCTCTTGTATTAATGAAATTCAACGAGTCCAATGTCACCATTGCTCGTGTCTTATCAGGATGGATGCTCATTTGGCTCACATAGAGGGCCATCTACAATGTCGCCTCAAGCCTTCAGCTCCAGTAGGCACCAACACCCAAGATGCAACCCTAGTCACTTCATCAGATAATCCTCGTCCAACCTCTTAGCTTATGCTTTTTACTTTCAGTAGGATAGTTTCTTATAGCAACTATGTATCTAGCCACCACTGATATTTGATTTTTGATATATATAGACTAGGACATGCCAGGAAACTTGCACTACAAGATAGCTTATTCGAGGATGGTTTTATTTTTCAAAGGAGAAGATAGATATTTGCATTAATATAAGTAGCTAGTTTATGGGCCAAAATCCTTACATAGATATTCATTTTCAAGAATCAAAATACTTTCAAAGGTTCATACTTAATGGCTAGCCTATTCTTAGGGCTATTTTTTCCTATAATTCAACAAATATGTTGGTTATAAACTTTACAAAGAATACCTAACAAAATCTTGTGTTTGCATATCATAAAAAATGTTTAAACTGTGAAAACTTATCTAGCAATGGAGGAACAATCTTCAGTTGTTTCTCCTTGGGGTTGAATGCATCATTCTTTTCCTATTGTATCTACCCCATGAACTACTCTAGCCTTTTTCTTCTGAGGCTCTGCGTTTGTCCTTGCTTCGTCCTTGTTGTATTGGAAACCATTGTTGGAGTTCTTGAATTTAGTCACCTTACTATCCATTGATGTCAATTGTGAATGAACCTCAACTTGAAACATCTCCATATTGCTCCGCAATAATTCAAATTTAGTGTTCATTAGAAACTGGTAAGTCTCTCTCTTCTTTTCTTCTTTTGATCCCCTATGGTCCAATGTTATTAAAAATCCTTCAAGCGACTCTAGTAATTTTGTCAAGAGTTGGTTCAGATGACCCTGTTCTTCCTTACGAGAATATGTCTCAGTGTCCACCATGATCAAGATATATGACCCTGCTCTTTGAATCCCTGGAAATGGTAGCCACCTCTACTCACGAATGGAGTTAAATGAAAAGGGTGTTCAAAGAACTATTGTGAGCCATATATAACCTCTGTTTTTCCTGTCTCGCAATCCACTAACATTGAATTGCACTACTTCCAAATTCATCTCTCAATCTTGGTTGATTGTTTGGATTGACATTCGATACATGGGGGGTAACAATAGCTCCAGTTCGTGTTGGATTGAATTATGTTACAAAGTTGAGGCTCTGATCACTTGTGTGATCTCTTTCCTTCCTTGAAATCTTAAAATTGGAGGCCACTTATGTTCGAATGTGAATTCCTCCATATGCCAGATGTAAATCAGGATAAGACAAGGGTTCTCATTTATTGATTTGTGTGGTTAGAAAATAAATGGTGTCTGCCTTTCCATCCTAGCAAGTGTCAGATTACTAGCCATAATTGATAGCCCGAGGGATGTATAATCTTGCTAAACTCCTTATTTCTAGCTTGTCCTCCAATTCAACTATGTACATTTTTATAGCCTTAATTTTTTACCTTCATTTTATACAAAGAATTCATGGAAGAGGTGCATTCAATATTCAATTATCCACTTCTAGGATCACTTGCCACATGGTAGTTCCTTTGTTTTCCAATGAATCTTATTTTTAATTCAAATTTATATAAACATGAGATAAGTCAATTTGATTAAATCCCAATATTTATAGTGCAATTCTTTATAAACTGGGGGGGAGAGATGAATTTTGTAATCCTTTAGCTTCCCACACCTAAAAAATCACAATCATAGAGTCTCCAAACACTAGGATTTTGGAAATTTTCTTTTCAATTATTGTTTCCTGTCTTTGCTAGAGAGCAAGAGATTCATCTTGATTATTGGATGCTACACCCAGGCCCCAACCATATTGAGTCTTTATTTCATCACCGTGGAAAAAGACAACCCCTCTCGCTCATGCCACCCCTTATTCTAGGATAGTTTTAACTAATACCAACGTAGATCCATCTTAACTCTAAATATACCAAGAGTCGAGAGGGATCAAATATTTCTGCATCTTAAGATATTCACATCTCAAGATATTTGATCCCTCTTGGTACTTGGTAGATTCAGAGTGAAGATGGATCTAGGTTGGTTTAATTCCCCCCTTTAAATAGGCTATATTTCCCATGAATAAACATGGAGCTCAAAAACCACTGGTAACTTGACCAAATCAATTTTACCTTAACTACCAAACAAAAATTAATTTAAAAAAAATAATAACGTAGAATTTTTACTTTTACATAGGGTTATTTTTATTTTTTTTTCAAATTTACCTTAATTACCCAACAAGAATTGATAAAAAATAATAATAACGTAATATTTTTATTTTAACATAGGGTTAGTTTTGTGGAGCGATAAAAAGGTGTCTTTGTAACTCCTAATTACCTTCACATTAATTATCAACCCAGGGACGACTTTTTATTTCAAGAGTGTGCTCAGTCTGAGGCGGCTATTTACTCAAGAGTAATGTTTTTGCAGTACAGCGTTCAAAAAATACAAGAGTAAATAGATGCTAAACTATGACTAAATTACTTCAAAAGGATAACATCACACAAGGCAGCTTAGTAGTCAAGGGTGCGGAAGCGATAACCCATCCCTCTAGAAACTGATGGAAAGGAAATTAGAGCATGGACCATAGGTCTGGGAGCTAGGCAGCAACTGCTGAGGCTCACTACAGCCTTAGACCTTCTCTCACACCAAAGCAGCAAATGCAAGTAAATGGAACGATAGAAAGTAGAATAGAACAACAAATTGGAAATGGAACAGCAAGTCTAAAATGGAACGGGAGTAAATGGAACAACAAACTGGAATTAAAGGAACCGAACAACAAAACCAAGTAATTAGAAAGACACAACAAACTATAATTGTAATTGAATCAACAACCTTAATCCAGCAGCATGAACATTAATCGCAGTTATTGAAGCAATTACAATCGCAATTATATTTGAATAATAACTTAATTGAACAGCCATGGCAATTATAAATGAGCAGCAATTCAATGGACCATAGTTCTTAATTAGACAGTGTAGTATTAGATCAGAATTATCAGCAGTACATTTCAATTTATAATTAATAATTCTATCACTCACGCAATCCAATTATGATTTCAATATAACCAAGCAATTCTGCAAAATGTTCATAAACAAAAGATTACTGAACAAAACAATTTAAAGAAATGAAAAGGAAATCAAACCATCACACAGCAGCAATTGTAGAGATATGATACACAACAGTAGTGTACTCCACCAGAGGCTGGGCCCTTAGCCGCCAGCGGATGCTGCTGGGTTACTTCAAATGAACAGAATGAACAACAACTCCCAAATCATGTATTAATCATAAAATGGTGAAATCATTACAATAGTTGAAGCTTTTGAGACTTACAACATAAAACAATCCTTTCTTTCTTCTATCCTATCATGAATTATTGATTCTAAATCCTCAATTCCATCATTCAAATCCCTCTATGAAGTCCTGAATTCATCTTGAAGTCATCCCCATCTCTGATCTCTGTTTTCATTTAAATAGAGAGATCAGAGAGAAGTTACAATAAAGAAGTACAACATGATTTGTATTACAAAATTGGATTGTTTCCAACCAATTGATCAATAAGAAGATATATTTCAGCTGAGATTTGGAGGACGACCGCAACAACAAATCTGAGAAAATCGTGCTCAAAGAACCCTGCGTTTCTCCCAGTACAAGCCGAATTTGGGCAAACCATTCTATACAAAAGTTAATTGGGTCCGTTCTGGACAAAACCCATGTTCCAGATTTTCCAGATTCTTCTCCATTTACTCAGAATCACAACCGCAAAACTGTCACTCCTTATTCCAGCGCATTTCTGAGTTGGCAGATTTAATGGTCAAATCTTCAATCTAGAAATTATCTTGGAGGTTAAAAATGGTAAATAATGTTACAACTAATTTATTGAAACTATCATTGATAAAATCATTCATAATCATCAATTTATTAGAAATAAAGGAGAATAAATAATATTCATCCATAAGAGCATAAATCATCATAAAATGGATTTATACAATAAATTATAATAAATGACATGATGAAGAATAGTGGAAATGGGCGGGATAAGTGTTCAAAAGTGATAATAATAATGGCATATTAACGGCCCAACATACTTCCACACTCAATATGTTGCATGTCCTCATGCAACGAAAACTGAATATATTGCATGTCCTCATGCAACCCAAAGACAAAAACCCATGTGTTAACCAAGCAATAAAAAAATATGTTCATCTCAGCTCATGAAATGGATAGAACAAATGAATTCTTCCTCACTTAATGAATATTCAATTTTAGCAATCTTTGATGAAGGCATAACAACTTTTACATTGACGTTCAAATTATGCGCATATGAAGTTGCAGCAAAATATGATATAAATAACAACAACCTTCATTAACCATTTTTCCAAAAACTACAAACCAGATTTTGTTGAAATGTTGCAAGTAGGTTTGTAATATATGAATGCCTATATGATCTAAAAATCAGATCGTTTTGACGCACGGATCATGAGATATAAACAAAATGGTTGTAGGTGAGAGTGCATGATTTCCGAAATTTTATGAACCAATTTATCTTGAAATTATCCGGGTTTGTATATGTTAATGATACGTCTGTGTTTTCCAAAAATCACAAGAATTGAGTTCATAGTTTTAAAAATATTATGGAAATCAATTTCTGCACTGAAATTGTATGCCTTGAATGAGAAAGAAAGTAAAAAAACATCCATCATGCGTAGCAATTCCTCCCCCTCTCTGAAAAATTAGCATGCCGTCATGCAATACTAGAAAACAAATAGAGGTGGTTGCTACCAGCGGTTGAATTCTATGCTTGGTGTAAAACAACATGGAATAAGGGAGGTGTTGAGAATGAATAAGAATATAAATGGATGATAAAGGATATAAATGACGTGGTTATAAGAAAGAAATGAAGGAACACTCCCCCACACTCGGAAATGATATGCTGTTGAAAAAGGGGAAGTGGTAAAGATGTGAAATGAAGGATGATAAATAATACTCAAAATGGATTTTCATTAAATTCTCCTAAATTCATAATAAACTAGAAAATTATGCTATTTTACCTTGAGTTTTACCTCCAAAAAGAAAAATGTGAAATGACATATATGGATTGACAATTGTTGAAGCTGAGTGGGTGCGGAAAATGATGCAAAAGGTGGAATCCAGGTAAGCACACCATGTCTGAAGAATTGTTCATGTTCGTGAGCTTCTTCTGTTAAGTGCAATAGTGTGGTCATGCTACGAGTAGAATTTCCCCTGCATACTTGCTGTTCTTCTGTAAACAAATCACCCTTGTGCATAAAATGCATGCAAAAATTTCAATGAGAAAAACTTTTGTATACATGCAATACTAATATTTTATCAAATCAACAAGTTATGGCAGAGTGCAGTAATCATATCGCATGCTATCCCATAATGCATACATTCCCCTCCCCAATTGGAAAAAAGATTCCATGACCATAAATCATATGAAAGGTGTGTTGCTGATGGCAAGGCAAGGGAATGAACAATACAATAGTAGAGTACACAAATCAATGATAAGACGACGAGAGTTATGGTTAGAATGAGAGCAAAGTGTATAAAGATAGTTATGAATAAAAGATAAGACACTTTGGATTGATGATAAGTTATGAAAAGAGAAAAAGGAAAACAATATGCCAAAAAGATGCTTTACTGACGGTATTCTAGCTGAAAATGATGCGATTGATCATAAAACAATTTCTCATGCGTAAAGGTTCAAAATAAGGAAAAAACAATTAAGGAAATAACTTCTCTGATAAAAAAAAATATAAGAAAAGGGTATTATAATAATAATTGACGATAAGATATAACTTCAATACCATAAGCAGAGCCGCTGCTGCCAGCAGGCGTCCATAGCCTCGGCAGGGTTTCCTTTTAACCCATATGAGCCAGGATCCTCAATTTATAAATGGAGAGTTTTAGTGCTATTCTACAGAAGATATCAGTGTGCTGGTGTGGTAACCAGATAATCATACTGCCATTCACTGGGATGTAGCAAAAGTGATCAGGTCGGCTCGTGATGAGACCTCTTGTTCCAAGGATAATTTAGCTATCCAATGGATCGTAACCCTGGTGTGGTGGCCATAATGGGAATGTCACTTTGTTACAACCTTATGAACATGGTAGGCTGACTCGTAATGAGACCCCCTATCCTCCATCTATGAACAAAATTTTGTTGTTATTACATATTTTTATGATAAAATGAGGGAGGCTCAGTACTTAAGAGTAGGGATGGTGGAAGAAGTTGAACATGTCAATAGAAAAAAAATATACCCATAATCTCATTTATTACAGACAGAGAATATTATAACCATGTAGGATGGAACCAGCATGGTATTAAGATGATCAATCGGGATCATGTACAGCAGAAAACAATGCAGTAAAGTAATATATAAATAATTGTGTCCCTTTTGAGAAGAATCTATCATCAATGAGCAGTCATGTTAAAAATCATAACGTGAATGATATTAACTCGCTTCAATAGAATCCATAATTCTTGTCTTCATAAAAGTAGTGTACTTCATGCCATGAAA